>JAOWAR010142412.1:0-11746 GCA_028571005.1 Clathrina lutea | reverse complement strand
GTTCCTTTCCAAACTTCAGGAATTTAGACAATAACTTTGGAGGGATAACCCTCATTGAACGTGATCCGTTGTGGGATAAAGAGGATGAAATTGAAGAAAGCCAGACACACTAAAGTCAACGAAAAAGCAACAGGAATTCCAAGAGAAATACAATGGCAGTATGAACAGCTGGCTGTGCAACTGAATTGAAATTTCTGACAGCCTCACGTACATGCTAGCTACGATGTCGCGACATCACAACTGTGATCACACAAGATATAGCATCTAGGAGTTTTAATCCATTGAACATATGCTTTCAGAAATTATGTGCTCAGCACAGTGACTTTACACTCTGGGTGGAAATATGGACAGACACCGGTAACAGCTACATCCATATTCGTCACCCAGGGCAGCAAGATCCTGATTGAGGCAGGTGGGCTAAGGATATAATTCTAAGAGGGAACCCAAATTTCGCTCATCAGAGAACATCTCACGAAGGCACGGTAGGATAAAAAAACAAGTAAAGGAGAATAAGGGCATGTTCCAAGATTGCTCTACTCGCACGTTGGCAAATGATCAAAATTGTTGCAAGTGCACTGTATTGCCATCTAAAACTAAAGTACCTCTTTCCCTTACACAATCTTCAGCGTTTACTGCAACTCTTCTACTGATCATTCACTGCAGCTGACGAAACGGTAATGCTGGCGAAACGTTTGAAAAAAAATAACTGAGACTGGTGAAACTTGGAATGCCCCTAACGTTTGGTCATGACGCCAGCAAAGGCAAAAGAATCGGTTTCTATTTATGAAAAATGTTCATGGTTCGGTTACAGATCAAAGTATTATACTCTGTGGCAGTGGAAAACTTACGATTTAACTCGATCGCTGAGAGGCCAAACATCATCTGCCCACCAAGTCGACGTTTTTGGTCGGATCTCCACCGGGATTATGTTTCATCAGCTCCAACGCTGCACTAGTCATTGCAAACCCTAAGGTATGACTCTCTTTGGTTTCCGCTCCTTCTCACCGTCAGACGTCGATTCCGCTTCATGATCATGATCGAACTAGAACGAAAAGGTCCACCTGCCCTTTCTTCTTCATGGACAGGGAAATGAAAATCGATAAGCTCGTCGAGCTCCGTTTTGTCCATGGCTGGCTTTCACAGCCAATGGATATGCAACCCAGCCCACTGAGATTCGTACATTTAGCACATCTCCTTCGCTGGTTAGATCAAAAGGTGACTCCTCAGAACTTGACGGTGGCCTACCAATAGAGAGCAGCCCCAATTGTTTAAGCCAGCCTTGCCGGCGACCGGTGGTTCAGCTTTGTGTGTAAACTTGGCTTACCGATCCAGAGACCACAGCTACATGAGCTACAGGTTGGGCTCGTGATAGGAATTGCGAGTGAGATCTTGTCATGATCGACAATTGTATGCGCTTGCTGCACTTGTAAGTCCGGATGATTGGGCTTCCGTTGCTTAACGGACTTTCCGAGAGAAAAAAATGTAAACGGCGCAGACACAGCCTTGTGAAGAAAATCACTCGAGATAGCTAGGTATGGGCACAAGATCTCAGAGCGGGATGCATCTGTAGATGCGCTTGTACATAAGTTTTCGCCCGTACCTCGTGTGCGTCGTACAGCGTTACCTACAGTGTACGCGCAAACGTGGCAAAGGCCAAAGCCGTCGGAATGAAAGACCGGAGAACAGAGACCTTGAATCAACTGCAAGAGGCTATAAAAGCGACCACTTCCCAAAATGGTGGCTTGACAGAAGAGCAAGCTCAGTGGACCTGTGATGTTAATGCTGGTAGGTTTTTGTCGCCTTTTCCAACTGTTGAGCCTTTTTCTTTTGCGGATGCATGTCAGAGCATAGAATCGCGCTGAAACCGCGTGAAGGAGCACTTTTCTTGTCGCCTGCAAAGCGAATCAACGACCCCGTGCGGCGAAGTACACGAAGTCCCATTTATATCACCGATCCGCTGTTTCGGGAAGACATGGAAAATCACACGTAGCGCCCTCACTACAGGTTCTAGGGACCCCGGATTTTCGGTAAGGGAAGCGTGAAGACTTGCCTTTCGGACCATGAAAAGTTCTGAAACGTGCGGCCGGTGACAAGCTTCACAAGTGGGGACGAACCATTTGCTGTTGGGCCGATGGTTGTGCGCCGTCAGATGGCTGGCAAAGTGGTCCACGGAATCAGGGCCCCGCCTGTTGTCCAAGCTATGGAAAACCTTATTTGACACTTGCCAGTCATCGGGTGTATGACACGTGAGAGTTCGTCTGCTGTTAGGTTTAGCTCCCACGGGATCCACTAGTACTAGACATGCAAATATATTATGCGAGGTGCAATAATGAAAAGCGCTTATCGCCTGCTCATGAAGACGTGGAACCCCACTCACCTGCAGAGAACAGGCATTATAGCGGAGTTGTCAGTGTGCAAAGCCAGAGAGTGGCCTCTCGAAACATGGACTGAAGGGGCCAGAGTGTACCACAAGGTGAGGAATTCCCGTAACGTGGAGCTGGTGGACCCGACGACAATGGCTACTCGCCCCAAACAATCACTATACCAGAATCGCAGATGAAGCCGCCACAACCTGTATTGCCAGCATCAGTCCAACCTAGAAAAGCCACCTGAGGCGTCCTTGTCCAAATTGGCTGGCTATGGAAACGAGCGAACTCTGCATCCCAGAACTGCAGTTCAGATATAGCGATATTAACGTAAAACCTGTTGTGATGTGTGTCAACAATATAGCCAAAGGAGGGTAGCCTCTGCTTCGTTTTTAAATTGCTCTTTCCCTGGTTGAGCATAAACCTGGCTGCTTCGAGATCGGAGCGTTTACGGTTAGCCTAGCTGGGGCTCTGGAAGCGGTATCTCTACCTAAACCCATTGTCCAAATACATGAAGACGCGGATATCCCGGGCCTTCCCGTTGGTAACTCGGGGGCAAAGGACTTAAGTGAACACATCGGGAGCAGTTTAAGGCCAAAAGCAAGGCCAGCAAACTGAAAAACCTCTCTGTCCCACCAATCTTCCAGGAAAATCCTAAAACCGACGATGCGGTTCCGCAAGTTCAGTGTGGTTATATCCACCCCTCAGAGCGAAAGTGAAGACGTAAAAATCTCTACCAAGCAGAAGGGGGACATGCCTTAGGTCATCAATCTAAAATCTCTGCTCTGCTAAGAATAGGTTCACATATCCTAGAACAAGAATAAGACGGTGTGGGCTGGGTTTCTATTGTACGACGCCCAAAGGACTAAAGACACAAAGGTGATGTAGGGAAACTAGCTCAATAACCCACTGCTTGACCACGCAGCTGGACACAACATCATGCTGCCGAAAATGACTTGGCCAATTTTAGAGTCTTGCAGGCGGAGGAAAAGACACAAAAGGCAGAAAATAACCAAACTTGATGACCATCAACACAAATGGGAAAGTCTGGATGTTATGCCAGAAAGATAAGTTGCTTTAAACTTTAATCTCACAGACTCACAAGGATCCAGCACTATGAACACATCATCATCACTCTTCTCAGTGGGTTTCAAGAGATGCGGTGTCATGGACACAACGATCCTGAGGCTGCTTTTTGACATTCTAAGAGCGCTTTTATGCTACAGGTGTCAAAAATTTCAATAGAAGGCAATCGTGGTACATAACCAAAAAGGCAATGGTGCGCTTCGTAAACAAACCACCAGCACAGAGAGACAGGCATGCGCTGCTGGCTTTCAAGAACTTCGCAGTAGGCATGTTCTCAACTTGTTGCATTTCTTTACCTGCCCTTGGCTCGATAGACCGGGGAAAGATGTACATGTAAGTCTACGCCTTGTTTGATTCAGTCCGCATGGTTCGGTTCCTGTTATTTTTGTCAAACGTCACGTCTGCCAGCATTTTCCGGGCGCAGACAAATCGCAAGCTAAACACGCCCACGTATGCAGATGTCAGGGGAAGTACTCCTGCAGCTCTGGGCGAAGCGGACGCCAGCAGGTACCCGAACATGCAAATGATCATGACAAACGCTTTCCAGAGAATAAATTACTTTCGATGTGAGAAGCCACCAGAACTGTTCACAGCACACCTTGTTTTCACCTGTATCTTCTAGATTTTTTTCACAGTACTTCTAGATAATTGTTTTGTTGTGCCACGTCGATCCTAGCTCTAGAACACTCCATGCTGACGTGTACATCAACCCTAACATTTTCTAGAACGGGCAGACACCTCTATTAAAAGATAAGACGGATTGTAGAAGAGAGTTCAGTTCAGCAGTTCAGTTCAGGTCAGTTCAGTTGTTTGAGAAAATTGTATCGAGGTCACAGGAATAAACTCTTTGGAAGAAAATTTCGGAGCGAGTGTGTGTTGGAAACACGAGTCAGGTATTGGACCCGTGACATTTGGTGTCAGAAGTGGGATTTGGACCCACGACAATCAGAAGCAGATGAGAAGTGGAGAAGATCCAAGCACAGGTGAAAACAGCAGCGAGAAAGAGAAGGGGGTTTTCCATATGCCGTGAAAAATATACCGCAGATGCGCCGGGATGGTTTCACGGGTATTTAGCCAGTGATGATGTATTTTTAGATCATATACCGTGCCGCTCGATGTGACAAAACTGCTCCGCTGCTCTCAGCATCTATGTCCATACATACCCCACTAGCCCCCCTTTTAACCCACACGCCCCTTTTTGTTGACCACCAAAATGTTCTGGTGAAGGGCTCAAGACATGGAAAACAAGACACTTCCAGAACCAGAAGATTTCATTTATTCAAAAAGCTTCAGTATCAAAGAACTGAAAAAAAGCAAACAGGGAGTGAGTCTTTTCCCCCTCAAATGCCGCATGATCAAAGTAGCCCTAGACAAGATGACCTCATTAGTATGCAAGGGATGCCTGTCAAGGATCACTTTGTGAGCAGCAGGTGTAGAGGTTCCTGGGGGAGGGAAGAAAAGCTCGCTGAACCTACCGCATTGTCCCAGGATGGTGGATTGGCCGTAGAGAGGGCAATTTCTCGATGACGATGACAGTTATCCTAATTGGGGCCATGACAGCCTTGAGCGGCTAGAATAAGACGAGAGGCGGGACCAACGCGAAGCCACGCTGTAAATGATTACCAGGGAACGAGAATGAAAAATATTAAAACAAGCTGGAGAAAGAAAAATCTACGAGGAAGAAAATTCAACAGTGCAAGCGCCCAACACTGTCCTAAATGGCTTTCCTTGAAACAATCCCTTGACAATGTAACCTTTATTTGTGTAAGAGATACTTTGGTTTTCTCTGGATTTTTTTGCGCCTTTGGAGAGTCTCACAAGAGTTTTTATTCAGATGCCATTTTTCTAGTTTTACTGAAGCCTTAAGTTGTAAAAAGGTGTTGGCTTTTTTGTACAAATTGCAAGGGCAATCATCCCACAGGTGTGAATTCAAACAGGGCAGATAAAATCACAGACGAAAGCCACTCTTTCTTCACATGTGAGAAGAAGGTGTGCAGCCGAGACTTATTCGTGCTCTGTTGAACAGGCTGAACTTCGTTACAAGAAAGACCATGTAGCCATGGCTGAACATTTGTAAAGAGGTGGAGAATTGCACAGGATTCAAGACTTTTCGCCCTTAGGGCTTCTTCAGTTTCAGTGATTGACAATTGTCAACTACCAATCTTCAACCTCCACGTAAGCGCCCGGCTTATGGTTTGCTGGGTTGCAGAGGAAAAAAAAAACTCTTAGGGCTAGCCACCTTAATGAATTCTTAATGATTTCGTGTGAAAAGTGGGTGGAAACCTGTCTTGACTTCAAGCGAGCTACATGCAATTAGTGTTTTTTTTTTTCATCTTTGTTTTGCTGAAATTTTGAGGATGCATGGATTTTTGTGCTTTTGAACACTGTTTTGTAATTTTATTACACAGCAATGTGCCTTCTCATGTTGACGGGACATTATCCGATTTTGTGTGCAGGGATGTGGGCATGTGTCATATGGTGGGCTTAGATTGGCGAGATTTCTTCTCCGTGATTGTTGTCGATGCGCGGAAGCCTCAGTTTTACACACAGAGATGGAGGTAGGCGTTCGATGTTCAGCCAGGCATGTTGAAGAGTTTGTCACAGTGTAAAGAATTTTGTTTTGTTTTGTTTTGTGTCAATGAAAGTACAAAATGGGACTTGCTAGCATTCACCTGGAAGAGCACAATGTTATAGTATTATGTTTTTGTTTCATTGTGTTTTTGCCCACAAACCCTTTTGAAGTGTCCGAGCACGAAGGTATATCCTACAAAATTGTGTTGTCTGTAAAAATTTCACGTGTTTTGGCTAGTCATCATTGCATTCGATGGTAATGATTTGGCGTTTTTGTTGTTTGGGGATAATGTCACGGGCTACATTGGTGTCATGTGGCAGAATACTACTGCATTTTCATCGGAACAGCGGTACTGCTTTCATTGCACTTTTTTTCTCCCGTTTGACTGAGAGGTGTGTGCAGGCTGCAGTCAAACCATTTTTTATCATTATTAGTCGTAGTAAGCTTACACAAGTATAAATTTCGTGGTTTGCGATGCTACGTAGAAAGAAATATTTGCCCTTATTTACTTGACCAAATACAAACCTGTACACAACACTTGGTGCAAAATGGTGGTGTAGGATCAAAGAACAATGCAGTTTCATTTGTGGAAGAAAATTAATGCGATTGCAGTGGTCTTGTTTTCTTTTCTGTTGCTTTTGGCCGTTAAGTTTGTGATGTTGCTCCTCCGTACGTTGTTAACTCAAGGATTATCTATGTTTGGTGTTAAGTGGTTGCCTTTTGTCTTATCACGTATTATTAGTTCCACATTTTGGCCGTTAACTCCTTTGCAGACCTTTCCGCTTGTGGGATACGGAAAGTGCAAGTCCTCTGTGGAAGAAAGTGGATCAGCTGTTGCCCGGTCATGTCTATCAGGAGGTTAGTTGCATACTTTTTTTTTTGTCTTTTCAGAAAGAATTTTTTTTGTCTTTGAAATTGTTGTATGTGCAGTCATCTACATTGTTTCGTGCTTAACGGTTACACTGTTGCTGTTGACTTGGCCTTGTTTGGAGGATGGGGTGGAGGAATGGTTTACGTTTCACTTTGTTCGAAAGGGTTAAGCCCCCTTCCCCCTCCCCCCAAACTTGCGCTCGCATAGGAAGAATAAATATACAGAAAGGGGTTAAACAGGCAGGGAAGCAGTCTGGGAACCCTGGAAGACATTGTTGGTCAGTACGGTTTTCTTTTTGGCCTTGGGTGCTCTCCACTTCACATATTTTATATAATAGTAGCAAGGGAACCTAGCAGGGACAGTTCTTCCACGTGTGTGGGTTTTTTTTGTTGCTTGTAACTTTTCCTCTTGGGCATGGCATTTTTCTCACAGGGCAATATCCATGAGTTGATGAGGCTCACTGATTGGAAGCCATCGGAAATGCTTTACTTCGGGGATGATGTCTATAGTGATTTAGCGGTGAGGGCCATTGTCACGAGTTAACTGTGTTGTTGCTTCGTATTTCAGGCTAATGTCCGATTTTTTAGAAACCTTTTCGGTAGTGTCTCTGTTTTGCTGTCCTTTAATGGCTTGTTAGTGTTGCAATCGAAATTGGCCTTGCTGACGGCCCCTGAGAAGGATGGACACTTGAAACATACCTAAGCTGATGCTGAGTGACAGAAGTTAGGAAAAGCAGACACATGAGAATTACTAATTATGGACACACACGCGCGCGCACGCACACACGCACACACACACACACACGCGCGTGCGCGCGCGCTGCGCAGTGCTTTCAAAGTACAGTACGATGACCCTGCTAGAGATGGACGGCTGTCTGCAGCCACTTTGGCTGTTCTTCATCCATGCAACAGCTTGTCATACTGACAGTGATTTTGTCTCTTTAAACTGTAGGATCCTTCTCTGGAGAATGGAATAAGGACAGGCTGTGTTATTCGTGAACTGGAGGTGAGGTGTCAAGCTGTTTTCCCGTGGTGTCTATTGGTTACTGTTGTGCCCTCTTCAAGGCCAGCTTTGAAGCCAATTGTGACATTGCCCTTGTGTTTCATTGGGCTGTGTGCATGGGTTTGGTCTTCCACTCCATTCAAGGAAGTCAACATTGAAGGTCTGCCACTTCCCTTGTCGTCTCATGTCTTCCGGGGAAAAGAGGCCTCGATCAGAATTGATTTTATGTGAGCCCATGCATGACAGCCTCGAGTTCGCTAGCTTCCAAGTGACACTTTGTTCAGCACTGCAGGTGCGTTGCGGTGCAAATCTGTCCACTGATCGTGATAAGCTACTCTCTCCGAGTATCGAAGAGCCGGCCAAGTGCCAGGGGAAGTCAAATTATTGCTTCTCTTGTCCATCGAAGCCATGAGCCGCCTGAAAACCAAGAATTGGCAGAGTTTTTCTGCTGAGTCAGCAGAAAAGCACTTTACTCTCAAGGCTGAGGACCACGGCAACCCATCATCTTTCCAATGTGCGACTGCAGCTAATAAAGAGAACAAGCAGTGCATGTGACCTGTCTTGTGTCATGCGTGCAAGCAACCCGCTTCCTTTAACGCATGTACTGAGCAGATAGGCTGTGTCCGTATTAGAAGTCGACTCGTACAATATCAGAAAAAAGGTTTTTTGTCCTTGCAGCTATTTTGAAAAAATCACACTTGGAGCTGCAGCCCCGTGGCACAATTGGAAGTCTTTGACGCCAGAAGTCTTGCTGTTCACTTTTCATTGACGTCCTGTGGGGATTTCTCCATGCAGATTTCGACATGAAATTCCTAATTTATTCAGAAGGAGAAACGAAAAAGTGAAAAATGGCTTTTCTCGCCTGAAGGGGCTCCTTTCGACGGTTCCATGTTGATCGACACTTTGATGGTTGTTGTAATGTTACAGAGTACCTTTATGCAGATGCTCGCTGAACTCTCTCTCTCTCTCTCTCTCTCTCTCTCTCTCTCTGTCTCTCTCTCTCTCTTTCTCTCTCTCTGTCTTGCGCTCCATTGTTGAACAGTATTTTGAAATGGATGATCCTGAACTCTACACCAGCAAGATTCAGCACGTGCTGCAGAATGACGTCAGCGACTTAGAGATGGTCTTTGCTGAAGAGGAGTACTCTGAATCAGGTCAACTGCTGAGAGTGAGTTTCTGTCAGACAGTCAAACTCATATAGTACGTACCCAGTTTGGTACGTGCCCTGGCTAATACATACTTGTCGACAATGACAGACTGTCTTTAATTGTATTACACCAACAATAATTGGGTCTTTGCCCATTGTCTGTGTGCTCTACGATATGGTCGCCCTCGTTTTTTTCCCGAAATTTCTTTGTAACTTTAGAGGTGTGAAGTCAAGGCCCGAGGCTGTAGACTATGCTGAAGTCCTTCTATGTTTCATTTACATTCATGGTAACAGATGATGATAGTTCTGAGCAATTCAGAAAGGAGACAAAAGTGCACAGCAACGTTTCACCCTCTAGAGCTTCTTCAGGCTTGCGTTTCAGTCAGTTGTTTTTCTTTGTCTGGCCTCTTTCCCACTGCAGACAGAGCCGCTGGTGCCCGGGGGTGAGTCCAAGGCGGTGACCAATGACAACAAACTGCTTTATCTTGACCTGCTGGCGGAGTACAGGCTCGCAAAACGCGTCAAGGATGAAGTAGAGGCTTTCATGAAGGGTAATGGCCTTTCCAAGACGCTTTTCTTCACATCTTTTTCTAGTTTGTTGGTGGGGTGGACAGGGCTCTGCATTAGCTGCCCAATGCCATTCTACTGGTATGGTATTGTGTGTCTGGACGTTGCAAATCTTCTTCAGAGCCTTTATATTTTACCTGGTTCAACTCTGTCTCATAAGATGAGCTGCTTCGTTTGACTTTGTGACACTGATGTGTAGTTTTAAATGAAGCCTTCTCTAAACAAGTCTGAAATTGTATGCAGATGGTAAAAGTTTCCGTTGATCATTGACTGTCTTGATGATTGATTCCTGTATGTATTCAACTGTCAGCTTTGTGTTTGTGCGGAACATTTCCAGGCTTGAATGACATTGTTCCGGACAACTTACTGAGTATCTTCGATGAGCACGAGCTTGAGGTGAGAGCCCAGCTGACCTAGCAAAACTTCCTTTTAATTGTTCATGTTGAAGACTTGGGATATTCTGTTTTTTGATCACTGTGTTCCTTTTCTCTCGCCTGCCTTCAGTTGCTCATGTGTGGGTCTGACAAAATCATCCTGGCTGATTTGAGGAAGCACTCGGTTATAACCAGCCACGCGGCATGGTTCACCAGCAAGGTGAAGTTCTTTCTTTTCCATTCAGCCCCGTCACTTCTGTTGCTTTTGTGTCTGTGTGTTCGTGTGTGCGTGTGTGTTAAAGAATATTGTATAGTTGGACTAGGATGAAAGGTAAAATGCGATTCAGTTGTCGGTATGCAAAACAAAAAAATTAAGAGAGCAGCAGAAGGCCCGTTTCATTAGTTGAGGCGCCGTCATCCTCGCACAAGAAAAAAATCCTACAAGAAACCTAGACATTTCTATGCCCACCTGTTTCGGGACATCCCAGGACAGGATGGGGCACTAACTTAAGAGATGACAACGGGTCCCAGGGCCGCACAGAGTAAGCAAAAAGAGGCGAGAAAAAAAAAGAGATGAGAAGAGCGTGTGACTGCTGGCGGTTGTCTGAATTATTTAAATCCAGAGTCACGATGCCGTTATGGTACGGGGAAGCATCCAAACTCTTGCGTATGTAGTGCGTAGCTTGGCGGCGATCCCGGTGTACACATTTCCGGCAAGAAAATGTGAGGGAGTGAACAGGGTAGGACAAATTATGAAGCAAGTAAAGAGAGGAAATGAAAAAAATGAGAAAAAGGGGGGAAATAAAGAAATGTATAGGAAAATCTGAATAAGGAACTAAACGTAAAATATTAAAGGTGAATAAAGAAAATAACAAAATAAACAAATGACCGGAAATCATAATAAAAACAGAAATCATGATTGAAGGATCCTCGATCAAGGTCATTCCCAACAGACCTGAGGTGTGGAAGGACCACCGACAGACTAGAGTTTGGAAGCAGAATGTAGAGTACCCCACAAGGACGCCAAGACCAACATCAGTCGCCATCATCCGACCCCGACACCAAGAGATTGACCCACCGGACCCCGACTCCCAACTCCCCTCTGTCTTTATGCCATAAAATAGCTGACTGCCTGAAACAAATGTTGCCCATTCACAAAGAAAAGCACCACAGAGTTTGGCGAAGCAGTAGCCCAGGCATATAGTAAGGTATTGTTGCCAGTGAGATCGGCAAAGTAAAGAATAAGTTCAGGACACATCACCAAATTGGTATTCAGAACCGCTGGAGTAATTTGTCTGTGCACAATATCAGGACTGTTAGTATAGTGATCAAATCCGTTTGGTCAGAGTGTGACCATAGAATAACATCCATTCAGTTCACTGAAGCTTCATTACCAGTTTAGCACTCTGCAAACATTCCCGTAGATGGTGGGCACATGCACGCCATCCAGTAGTCTAAGTCCCAGCAAACAGAAGCCACCAGTACCAACCCCCAGCCTCCGTTGACAATTAGACGGAACCAAAGGTCAGGATCAGAGTGAATTGAATCTCTCCCAAGTAAATCACAATCAGGTATGGCTCTGATCATCGGTTAAAGCATCCCCGAGGAATGAGTATACTCTTGATCCCTCACCAGCAAGTCACCAGCCCATAAAACCGGAGGAGGAGATGGAAGAAAATCCTAAATCAAGAGGATCCTTTCTTATTAAAATAAATAAGTAAATAAATAAATGAAAAAATAATGGTAGTGGTAATAATAATA
>JAOWAR010142301.1:0-11746 GCA_028571005.1 Clathrina lutea | reverse complement strand
GGGGCAGGACTTGCTGAGAACATTATAAAAAAGGGGCAGGTTTTGCAGAGAATATTATAAAAAAGGGGGGGCAGGATTTGCTGGGAACATTATAGAAAAAGGAGGCAGGACTTGCTGGGAACATTATGAAAAAAAGGGGGCAGGACTTGCTGAGAACATTATAAAAAGGGGAGGGGGCAGGGCTTGCTGAGAACATTAAAAAAAAGTAGGAGCTGAACAGAATTTTGTAAGGAAACACATGCTGTGTAAATGATCTTTCGTGCCACAAAGAAACAACAGCGGGAAGAAAAAAAAAAGCTTCCACCAAGAACATGAAACAAAAAATCAATCAAGCGTCGAGCAGTGGTGGCTGCCAGTTAGTGAGCATACAGTAGATAGTCCAAATCTGATTTATAGAGCCCAAAGGCGACAAAGGGCGGAAAAATCTTGACCCTAGCTACGGCCCTATCTACGTGAATACACACCCTGGCAATGCGCTGTGTGCGCAGAACATCTGCTTTGCAGAGTTGCTTGCTCCCTTTCATTGGCGGAATTTTGAGTCTAAGGCCTGCTGGTGCTGAGAGATCCTCCACGTCAAAGCCTTTGTCAGTCATGAATAATTTTCCACGGGGCAGCGTTTTGAGTATGTCGATGATGCCACTGTCCCGAAATATCTCCCGGTCGCTGATACTGACAGTGAAAAGTTCTGAAATGAATGACACAGCTCCCGATGCTGTGATCCCCAACAGCCCTTTTGCGGTGGAGTGCAATTTGTACCTACTGTACAGCTGTGACTGTGGTGGGAATGAGGACGGCATTTCACACCTCAGCTCTGACCAGCTCACTATCATGTACGTGCTCCCATAGTGTGTTTTGAATGTGGTCGGCAAGTTTTGCTCAACTGCCTCTGGAGATGGCCAAATCGGGATGGTAGATAGACGAAGATACATGATTGTACAAAGGAACTATCTCTTCTCAGGTAACAGCTCAGTAAAATCTCGAACGATGTTTCGGCTGAGCTGTGCCAGCCTTCATCAGGTTCTTAATAACTTTCCCTCTTTGAGACTGTGATCAGTAATGCCAGCTACTTAAATAGTTTCCGACGTCTACTGTCTGTTTGGAAGTCTGCCAATGCAAGAAAGTTGCATATTAATGTACGGCTTTTTGCCAGAATTCGGAAAGCTCAACTCCGCAATCACGGTTCAAGGTCGGCTTCTTTCTGACAATGTGCAGGGCCTCCAAAACTTGTCTTGACATCCAATGTCTTTCAAAATGTCACACCTTTGCATTATCCCAGTCAATTTTGTGTCCACTGAAACAAGAATGCTCTGCCAACGCTAAAAGATCAAATCTTCTTCCCTTAGTGTGTCACTGGTGCTCACTTTTGCTCACCTGAAATGAGCTAGAAGCCTCCCCAATATAAGTGTCTGATCAGTCTACGTAAGCAATTTTGTAGACTGCCCCTCTTTCCTTTTATCCACAGGCACTGCACCCTGGATGCTGCACATGTTTGCCGTTCCCAATGCTTGAGCTTTGTCAACTACTCTGATCCCTACTTTCCGAAGCTCCCTGATGATTTGCTCACTCATCTCAATGACATATGGCAACACCACCGTGGCACCAGGCTTGTGCCGGATGGTCTGATTTTCAATGCTCTCCTAATCGTGCTCATGACACATTCCGTGGATGCCTGTTCATTTCAAGAACACTGAGCAGGTGCTTCGCTTCTTTTTTCTTCCCCTCAGTATCTTCCTGAGCGTAAGGCATGTCAATTCTATCAAGCAACAACAGAATGACTGTGCACATTGCGCTCAAAGGATGGTGGGACTCGAAAGAAAGATTACTTTGTTAGTACGTGTCTTCTTTCGAAAAACACTGGTGGCAAGATTCCTTCCTGACCTGTTTACTAGAGCATCTAGGAAGGGGAAACGACCCTCTTCCTATTTCTCACAGGTAAGCTTGATGCTGTCATCCTGTTCGTTCAGGAGTTGCAGCATCTGGTCCGCGTGATTTCTTTCGTTTAAGGCAAAAACATCGTCCACGTACCTCTTCCATAGTTTCGGGGCAGAACCCTTTTATATATATGAAGCTGAGCGCAGGGTTAGGGTTAGGGTTAGGGTTAGGGCTTCCTGTTAAAACTTCTCCATAAAAAGGTTTCAACTGCAGACGATACCGGCGATCCCATGGCAACACCATCTTTCAGGTGATAATATTTCCCGTTGCATTGAAAGAGAAATATGTTGACTTAGAGCAGCAAGCTAAAAGCTTAATGATGTCGTCAACAGTGAGGGGGTCCTTTCCGAAAGAGTTCTGTCATCGTCTAAAATACTTCTAGCCACATCCAACACGCGATCGATCAGCCGCTGGTGTACAGCGCTTTGACATCATAGCTAACCAGAATCTCCTCGATCTTGACATCAGAGAGATCCTGGACAAACTCTTTACAGTTCTTTGTCATGAACCCGCCCCTGCCAACTAGAGGAGACAAATTGGTTAGATATTTGCTGGCATCAGCTGTTGCCATTCCTAGCGCGGATATGACGGGCCTACACAGGAGAGTCTGGCTTATGCACTTTTCCTCTGCCGTAGAACCTTTGCAGAGGCGCAGATGAATATCTAACAGAATCATATTCCGGTCTCTTGATGATATGTCTCTGAAAGAAATCCAAGACAATTTGATTGAGTCCGTCTTCAGCCTTCATGGTAGGGTCTCTCTTGACCATCTCCGAAGGGATCTTTCTCAATCACGGCGGCTACTTTTTTTTTCATAATCCACCTTCTTCAAGAGTACCGTAGCGTTTCATTTTATCTGCCGGTACAACGACGATATCTGATTTCTACGATCTCGTGAAGCCTTTTGTCTCCTGTTGAGAAGTATTTTTGGAGGGTTTGAGGCTCTTCTCAAGAATACTTTCCATTTTCAACCGACACACTTCAGCAGTCGCTTTGTCTAGTGTGTCACAAAGAGCAGGCTCGACTGCCGAAATCATTCTGAAGTTTTTCAACCTTAGGTGCGAGAAATTGAAGGTAATTCCAAGCAGTCTCAGATTGTCTTGTCCCGTCAAAACCCTTGACGGAAGAATAATCGCAGAGAATGCTGGACATCAATTGGTCCGTGACAGAATCCGGAGTGACCAATAGACGCCAAAAAGACTTGCTAGAAGACCTGAAATGGAGAGAAATTAGTCTTAAAAGCAAGAGAGGGGATGAGAAGTTTGGACACTTGTCTAATCTTGGTAAAGGAGACGAACGGTCTCCAGAAATCAACTTGCTTGAAGACTGAAAGGATCTCTGAGTAAAGATGGGTTGGAAACATGTCAGACCACGAACTACCTGCCGATGAGTCCCGAGTTCTAGAGAGAGGTTTGAATTTCACATCCATGCACCCAAGGCAGATTCTGAAGCTCAGAATAATTTATGGCCAGGAACAGAAGTTGTTCAAGGTTGCTACCTCATGGCAAGGGCACAGCAGCAAGCAGCTGAGAAAGAATCAGCTCTACAGCTTGTCAAGGAGGTGGTGGCGGGAACCTCATGCAAAATGCCTGTGAAAATATCAACGTCCAAAGGTGAATTTGTTGTCACCATTCCATCAGGGAGCAGTGGAGGCATCAAGGTTGTCGCGAATGGCTTTGGAAAGGACGCTGACAAGGAGTACACAGATCACTTGCGTTGTTAGCACGAGAACTGCGAGGCGATGCGATGTCTTCGAGAGCAGCAGTGCCGGGAGGCAATGCAGTATTACATGGGAGGCGAAGCAGCACGAACTGCGTGAGAGGGAGGAACGCCAGCAGCAGCTAGACACGTGAAAATGAATAGTGTCGGCGATGTGACTTGGAAGAGCGGCAGTTGCGCCGTTGAGCTGAATATGTTGCTGAAGAGAGGCACCAATACCGACGTGATGAGGGTTGCCGAGGGAAGCGCGATCGTCATGAACAGGAACGACATGGGCGTGAACATGAGCAAGAAGAGACAGTTGGTATGTCTGGAACGTTCATGCCAAAGTCAACCTCCATCGAAGGGTCGATGGGGTACCTTTTCCCCACAGAGAGGAAGAAGTCGTATTTCTATACGCTCTCTACCAGTCCGCTGTTTCTCACCAGTACCAAGGCAGCGGTCTCGATCAGGTTGTCTCATCATGTTCCTCGCCAACAGAGCCCAACGAGGCGGCCATCCTCTGTGGATATTGGCCCGTCAGGTGACGAAAAGAAAGACACACCAAACAACATCTAGGTGACCAGTGAATGTCAAAGAGCCTTCGACTCACTGAAAGCTCATCTCTACAGTGAACCAATTCTCCATGGACCAGACCTCTCCAAGCCGTTGCTTGTCCAGTGTGACGCCTCAGCTATTGTGGGATTGCCGCTGTGACGAGTCAAGAAGGGGAGGAGGGAGATCATGGTATCGCCTACGCAAGTCGAAAGTTACTTCCCCGTGAGCTGCGCTACTCTACCGTTGAGCGAGAACTACTTGCCATTAAAAGGGTCTGCCTGTGTGGCACCCAGTTCTTAGCTCAGACACACCCTCACGCTCTTCAATGGCTTTCCACGATACGCAACTCAAACAATCATCTCACCCACTGGTACTTGGAGCTGCAAGAATACACCTTTACCGTATGACACCGACCAGGAAGCCAGAATGGCAATCCAGATGGACTATCAAGATCAGACTTATAAGGCAATGATAAAATGTACAAACCATAGTCTTCAAAATGTGTTAGAGTTTTCTTTTTCTCTTAGACTTATATGCTTTCGCCTGGAAAAGAAGGGGGAAGTGCGACGAACTTCTGGTACAAAATTGTGCGGACTACCTTATCTGCTGCATGTAGCTAGGAAAGGACTGCCATTATTTTGACTATCTGCTGTGTACTGATCCGTATACGTGTTTTTTTGGGTCCTTTGGGCTTCTTTGTGATCTTGTCATCGAGTAATTGAGCGCATGGGATCAGGGGGCGCGCACTCACATCACAACCGTCAATCTCAATTCGCCAGTATTACGTTCCCTCCAGTCACAACACACCTACCAGCTGCACGTCTTCTGCTACACCAGCAAGCGTCTATATGGTGCTGTAGCATACCTGTGCAGTAGCAGCTGTGACCGCGAATCAAGGTGACATTTGTGGCCGCCAAATTACGTCTGGTTCCTTTGAGACAGATGACCATTCCTCGGCTTGAACTGTCGGCGGCACACCTTGGAGCGCAACTGGTTTGAGTTTTGCTTACAGAGTTGACCCTGAAGATCGATGTCACTATCCTGTCGTCCGATTTTACTCTTGCCTTGTACTTGATCAGGTCTGATTCCAGCTGATATGAGGTATGTTTTGGAATCTGCATCGCTGAGACACAAGAGCTTACATCTTCTACTGCCATGTGGCGATACGTGGGCACGGCAAACAACCTGGTAGATGACATCAGTCAGGGCAAGTCTTTTGGAGACCTTCAGGACACTGGTGGTTGGATAGACCTGACTTCGTCCAGTTGCCAACAGATGAATGGCCATCGGAAGTAACAAGCTCGATCGGTCCAGCATTCGGCGAAGTGGAAGAAGTGCAAAAGCCATACCAATTTGTTGGCTTCACTCCCATCGATCATGAACCCAATGTCAATCTCTCGGCATGCTCAAAATGGCTTGAGATGATTGATGGTAGGGCTGTGGCCAAATGTGACATTGCCACTGAACCTGAGTTCTTGAACGCTGACCAGTGAGAGGCCAACGAGCGTCTGTTATTGCTACAAGCTCAGAAGGAAGATTTTCCTAGAGAAGTCACAGCCGTTGTCAGTGGTCATCCTGTTTCAAGCAGTAGCCATCTTCTCAAGTTATCACTCTTCATGGAAGACGATCATCTTCTCAGAGTTGGTGGTCCCTTTGTCATGCCCAAGATGTCACCAATGTTGTACAGCACCCAGTCATTCTGGAGTGACACAGCGCTATCACGATGTGGCTCATTGAGCATCATGTCAAACGTATGATGCATACCGCGACTGTTGATTGAGTTGCGCAGGTCATTTTGGATTGCCCAAGGAAGAGCTCCATTTCAGCGCATTCAACGAGCGTGCTTGGAGTGTCGTTGCTGGAGAGGTTGACCGCAGCCACCTTGAATGGCTGATCTTCCGAAAGTGCGTCTAAACTTGTACAAGTCACCCTTCCACTCAACTGGTGCAAATTGCAAGAAGCGTTGGGATATCCTTTTCTCTTTCATGACGATCCGTGCCATACACTTTGATCTGCTGGAGTCATTGGACAGCAACACCTTCCCCCTAGCCTTTCGTCGGTTTACTCCTCAGCGAGGTACACTGCGGGAACTGTACACAGACCGTGGTACCAACTTTGTTGGACGATGCAATGAGATTGCTGATGCACTTTTTGTGATGGAACCTGATCTCGCCCAATGCTTGGAGGAGCACAGTACCCATTTTAAGTTCAACGCCCGGCTGCACCGAGCCATAGGGGTCTCTGGGAACGGGAAGTTAAAATCATCAAGTCTGCACTTCGAGTCATTTTGAAGGATTGTATCCTGACGGAGTCTACCCTACACACCCTTTTCGTTGAAGTGGAAGGTATTCTCAACAGCATGCAAACCACTGTCTTATCTCTCGACAGATTCAAGCGATCTTGATCCAATCACTCCTCAAATGCTCCTAATTGGAAGACCCAATGTATCTCTGTCTCCTGCCCACTATGGCGACAAATCAACTACTAGGTCGCCGTCGCTGGCATCATAGCCGGGTGCTTGCGAATCCCTTCCGGTGAATACCTAACGAAAACCCAATCACAACACAAATGGCAAAATCAAACTCGCAACCTGCAAGATGAAACTCGCAACCTGCAAGTCAAAAATGTCGTGATGATTGTCGACCCACAATCCATCAGAGGAGAATGGCCTGTCCGAAGAGTTCTTGCTGTTTCCATGGAGAGGATGGACGTGTCTGCAGTGGCCAGATTTGTATTGGAGACTGTGAATTGCAGCGACCAGTCACGATACTTGTTTTGATGAAAAAAAAGCCAACGAGTAACTGAGCTGTCTCCTGTTTCTGAATCTTCGCATTGCTTCAAGTTAGGCTCGTATCGGTGGACTGTGTTGCGCCAGCTCGTACACAGCAGTGATGCACACACTAGAGCTTGATGTGTGACAGCTAGTTTTTACCTGTGTCTTGGTTTGGCCACACCTCAAAATATCTTTTTCCTGCCGCTCTAGTATTTGTACCAACCCGTTTCCCCTTTTTCTGGTATTTGTATGATTTTTTTGTACAGTCATGCCTGTCATCAGTCTCGCTCTACTGTTTGATTGAGGTTGATTGTTCTCTTCTTTCTTCTTCGTCCGACTAGAGCAATAATTCTTCCGTTCTTGTGGTCTTTCTGGGGTGGTTATTCAGGGGACTATGCCCACTCCCTTTCACTCACAACTCCTTGATCCGCCTTGGGCCAGGCACGTGTAAGTGAAAGTCGCCATAGCTAGATTGATGCCACCTTTGATGTGTCCCCAGAACACATGACGGTGATCCACGTTAACAGAACTCGGCTTATCATGGGCTGAGAAACATGGAGGATGTCAGCAAGCATCTCTTCGTCAGTTCAACGTCTGAGCCTAACCAGATTTAGAAAAAAGCTCCTCTATTAAAGAGAGAACTCCATCCTTCTTTCCCCTTCCACCTGCCGATCTGCGACGGTCTTTAGGCCTAACCTGTCTGCTGCTGGCAAGGGTGTCACGTGAGCATCCCAAGAAGATGAAGAGGGTTTCGAATGTCTGGCTGTCCAGAAGCCCAGGATAGTAGGCCATCGTCTGAGGACTAATGCGAAATCACTCGAAGCTTAACGCATCTACCATTCTTGCCTGCTTCAGTTCGGCCTGAAAAGCTTCAAGAGCAGCACGAGCTTCGTCAGTCTCTTTCTACAGCCACTCAGCGTAGGTCGGAGGTAAAAAAAAAAAATGGGGTGTACTGCATTCCTTCGGAGGTTGCCTTGAATTTCCCGAGCCTTTCGAACCGTGACCTTCAACTCTCATCCCTTGTCCAAGAAAAAACAGATGGCACAGCAACTCACCTTAGCCTGGCCCCTTTCTTCTCCTCTTTGCTACAATAATGTGTGTGCGAAAAGTGTTCAGAGCAGACACTAGTGTCCTGAGAGAGAACGAAACTCTTGTCAACATCACGCCACACCGCCTGGATCCACCTCTTCCGCAACAATCTGTCGGTGGGGAAAGCGTGGAAAAGAATGGTCCTACACGACACCTTTCGGTGATCTGAAGTGCACAAAGGCATGCCGCAATGGGCACCAGACGGCATCATGAGTGATGGAAAACACGAACAGGGCAAAGAAAAAGAAAGAAGGAAGGAAACTCCGCTCCAACATATGGCCAGCTGCTCGGTCTGAATGCTCAATGCTGCGGCTCGGCGCCACTTTTACCATCACATGCCCCGTCAACTTTTAAATGGCCCATTGTCCATCGTAAGGAAGTGTAGTGGCGGATGAAGTGTTACAGTTTAACGATCAACAGTTCACATACTGACCGCTGAGCCTAATTTAGGAGGCCCGGCTGAGATTAAAACTTAAAAGTTTCCTGATATTGAAAGCCACCGATGATTTGCACGTTGAATTTGGAAACTATTAGCGTTGGGACCGAGTTCAAAAGAAATTGATTTCTTCTTTTACCCTTAAAGTCTAAAAGTGACAGGAAGATGGCGAGCAATGGCTGAGACTTCTTCCTATTACCTGAGGCGGTGCAGGTCATGCAGGTCTGTGTGACAACTTAGCTGCCTCCTTCAGGGGTTTGGCTGTGAACCTGCCTTGTGGATTGCGTCTGACAGGCCTGCAAACGTATGCAGTCAGACAGGATGATGTAAGAAAATTTGTCTTGTAAGCCCTTAGGCAAACTTGGTTGAAGTATCGGGCCACTCAAGGAATTAAATCTGCGATAAAATTCCTGGTGAGAACAGGAGAGGGACTCGGCAAAGTGACTTAACTTTAGTGTTCCTTACTCTGTGAAAACTCGTTAGAAGTAGCTAAAGTTGACAAGGAAAAAGGCAAAAAGCGGAGAGGAGCGAAAAGAAAAGTGTGTTTTTTGCCCCGTACATTGACAATATGTATATAAAAGCCCTGCCCCGTTACTTGGACAAGGTTGGGCAAAGGTTATCGTCATTCTTGTCTGCATGACCATTGGTGTTTGCCAACATACTATGACCTGCTGCTTTGATTAGAAGGCATCTCAAATTACTCATTTGGAAATGTGTATCGCAGCTACATGTATCTCTCATGCACAGGTCAGTGCAGAGTATGCAATGCCAATACTTGATAAAACCTATACTACTGTCCCCAACTTTATTCTGCATTGGCGATATAAACTTCCTGACATGGTCCAAGCTGTAAGTACATAACTAGCTTGGAAACGCACACTGGGATGCTTATTGTGTGCACATGGAGTTGTCGACAAGTGGTGCCCTTTACCTCAGTAAGCTCTCTACCAGGCTTTCCCTGATGAGCCCCTCCCCAAATCTTCACGAGTTCTGAGCTTTTCTTGTGATGTAAAAGATGTCAGGTTTATGGTATTGTTCTTGAGTTTTGGGGATGAGTTTACCGTACCGTTCATTTAAAGTTAACTTACAAGAGTGCGTGTGTACTTGTGCCCACAGAACTGGCACCCGTTCAATTGTTCCAGGCTGCTATTTGACTTAAAGTAATTGAAAGTAGTTGACTTTTTAACAGAAAATTAGAAAAACGACTGGTGCAATTTGGCCTTACGATGGCGGCGGTAGGGATTGCTTGTAACCGTGAATGCCAGGCCTCCATATATTTATCCCTTGTGGTCCTGCGCAGGCCTAGCTCTGCTCCATTCTTGAGAGGGCCTCGAGCAGCTTGTCCAGCCGCTTGTTGTCCAGAGTCTTTAGGTACTTTGTTTTCAGCTTATTGAAATTGCTGGCACAAAAAAGGAAAGAAGCAAAGAGCATTTTTGTGATGTGGGAAATACGTTCCTTGTTGAATAGGCCTTTGCCCAAGTCTTGGTTACTCTCATACTTTTTAAGCTTGTCAGAGGAAAAGCTGATGACAAAAAAATCTGCCGTTTCAGCCCTTACCAACGCATTTCTGGGTAACAGGAAAGGGTGAAATGTGGTGAAGCAGGGTAGAAAAAGTGGCAGAAAGCTTTTGAGTCTCTTGTGTTTTGGTGGTGGCCATGAGGTCTGATCTTCTTCGATAGGGCAGGAGGAGCTGTGCCATGTACACAACGACGCGCGATGGTTGCTACCCACAGAGCCCAGCGGTGCTCAATTGAGGTCATCTTCAGTTCAGTCCACTAGCAGAGAAGACACATATCTTGAAAACTTACATGTCATGCCAGCTGTACATCTAACTGCTCTTTGCCAGGTTGAGAGGAGACGTATTTTAAGAAATGAGAACAGGCTTGGGATGAATCCAGATCTGGAAAATTCAATGCTTGTCTTGCAGAAGGTGTTAACTGATGGAAGGATCTCCGGAGAGCCCCAATTGCAACTTTCCGGTTGACTTTGGCATGGCACACACAGAGTCCACCTGTGCCTTCCACAATGTCGGCATGCTCAAAACCAGAACAAGTAAGGAATCCCAACCAGATGCTAAAATGTGAACAGAGAGGCCTACTTCCTCTTCCCACGTCCTTCCAGGTTATAAAATTCCTCGTTCGGGCCGGCCTTCTCGCCCAGCGGCTCAGCCATGGACATTTCGACTTTTTTTTTTTAATTAATTTTATCTTTGTAGTAATGCTTTACGTTTTTACGGATCGGGAAACCAATCACACTGTTGCTTCTTTATTTTTCGTTTTTGGCTAATTTTTGCGTGTGCTTTCCGTATTGAGCCGTTCGCGATCCGTTTGGATGGTTCCAAATCTAATTATTTTGATTATTTCAATTACGGCCATTTAACGCGGATTTTTTTTCATCCTTATTTGTTCCTTCTCAGCTCTGGATTATCAGCTATTTTGCACTCTGTTCCTTCTTGACACCAAGGAGCACAGTACTGAGGTAGAAGTGCTTTGCACAGGCTGACACAATTGTTTACAACACAATACCTATGCCACAGATCTGACCGATTGTCTAGGCTCCCAAATTAGACCTAGGGGCAATGATCCATGGGCCCTGGCCTGGACTGTGGATTCTAAAAAAAGTGAAGAAAAGAACATCGTGATAATGTCGAAGTCGATCTCTATGGAGAAGTAGGTGCAGTGCTCGTCCACAGAGGCGCTTCTGTCCCAAACCGTGCCAGTCAGGAATGTCTTGAGCCGTCGCAAGTTGGTGATGAGGAGCGTTCGCATTGCACATTGTCGCTGGCATCACGGTGCAGGCCAGCACATCACAAACCGAATAGTGCATAGGTACCGGAAGTCCATGGGGAAAAAAATTGATGGAGTTCGCACTGATCATTACAGAAAGAAAGGGGGAACCACCTTTGAAAGAGAAGAAAAATAAGGAGTTCTTGGAGGGCTCGAACCTCAGCGCGACGCCATCGCCCAGAACATTCCTGTTGTGCCTCGATTACGCCGCACGTCTGACCCCTTCGCCATCTCCTTTCTTTCTCTTCTCCCTTTTCAAACATCATGGGAAAAAGAACTTGAAATTCATTTCAAGCAGCTGATCTTCTCTTTTAGAGCCGCGTTTTCCAGCTAAGCTATGCCAAACGTCCCCAGGGGCTCGGACCGGCTAGTTCTACGCCAGTGTAGCTGATCGCAGCTAGGCCTGTCCAAGTTAAGCCGGCTTAACTTTGGGCATAATTAGAGACTTTCAGCAGAATATAGCGTTTTCGGCAA
>JAOWAR010142190.1:0-11747 GCA_028571005.1 Clathrina lutea | reverse complement strand
TTCAATAGTTTTTAAGTCCGAAAAAGGCTTTGACCCACCCACCCACTTACGAAGTCTTTTCGGATTGAAAATATTATCGATAATTACGGACGATCCCTAAGTTGATAAGACGTCCGAAATTCACCTTGTCCACTTGAATCACGGAAAGCACCACAAACAGATCCCAAGACGGGGAGATGTTGTGAAGGCAAGAGGACTGCGGTGGCTCCATGCGTACGCGATTTGTTGATGTTGCGAACGCTGGCAATCTGAATTTGGTCCTCGGCGAGAAGTCCGAGAGGGTGATAAACATAAATTGGACGGCTGCATGAAGAAGGGGAAGAAGTTTGTCGGTGAATTCATCCGCCCGTGCTTCGACAAGGCAAGGCGTGTAGCACGCGTAGAGGCGCCGGCAGGTAGTCCCGTCGACGAAAGTGACGACCCGAGTGCTTCCACGTCGGCACCAGAATTATTGCCCGACAGGCCCAGCAATTTGTCGAAGTGGGTGAATGCCAGGCTGTATTGGGAGTTGTATGAAAAAAAGCAATGACAATTCGGAGTCGCCTTCTCCGAGTTCTAGCCGTGGCAGAATTCGTTTCATCATTCACAGTCCCATTCGACAGGTGCTCAACCCACAACTGATCGCACATTCAAGAACGCTACCGCTTGCGCCGAAACCCTAGCTGATGATAAAGGCTTTTTCTGTCATCAGCTAGGGTCCTATGTCTGCAAGTAACTTATCACCAGGCTCACCACAAGTCCAACAGGCCAGAATGGAGAGTGATCGCATTGTCGGAAATGGAACACCTGAGCTCTCGGACGGCTCAGCAAAGACATTTGACGACGTCTTCAAAGTAGCCCTCGCGAAAGAATCGGCGAGGAAGGCATCTGAGCAACTGCCCCGTCCCAGTTCTGTGCACGCCGTTGGGTCTAAGACAGCCCCGTGGAGTGGTCGCAAGCAGCTCACCTCAGACGACAAGAAGTGCTATCGTTGTAACAAGAGCGGTCATCTTGTTGCCGACTGCTTCTTCAAGAAAACGGTATGTCATAACTGTGGCACGATAGGGACATCAAGCGAGCATGTCGGAAAAAGGACTAGCCGCGGTCCCGAAGCCCGCATCTGTCAGACACACCAGCGGTGCCTGTAAGTTTTTGTCCTGTGCACACGAGTTGCCAATGTACATGGCGCGGTGTGGTGAAGCATCCACACATGAAGTTCCAGTGAAGCCTTACACCACCCAGGTCTGCATCAACGAATGCGCAGTCACTTTTGAGATTGATACTGGCACCGTCACACTACATTCAGGAACTGATTTCAAGAAATGCAAGCTGAACCACATTGAGTTGGCACCCCCAAGTGTCACTTGTCAGTTATACTGGTGATTCCATCAAGTGTGTCTGGGAAGTGGTTCTTCCTCTCAGACTTGGAGAACAAGAACATGAAGTCCTTGTTCGTGTAACTGATGCGGACAATCCGTCACTGTTGGGTCGCGACGTGTTGCAAAAATTTCGGACACCTTGGAAAACCATTTTTCTGTTGCCCCGACAGCCCGGAAAGAAAGAGACTTCATGGCCAAGCACCCCAACCTGTTCGACACATTGACAGTTGGAAAAGTCAAGGGAGTCCAAGTGAAACTTCAGGGACATAACAGTCAGGGCTCATTGAAAGACAAGGAGCAGAGGAATGCGGCTCGAACTGCAAATGAAGATGAGCTAAGACAGAAGCTCTCTGCGTCGCAGAAGTTACGAGATGGGGCTATACAGTCGATGAGGGAAGATGTGGAGCTTCAGAAATCCTACGACATTGTACAGAAAGGCCAAAACATTGACTGCCAACTGCAGCTTGCCAAGCAGCAAGAATCTCTCCATGTCAAAACCGAGGAGTGTGCGTCAACCAGGCTGCAATCCCAGCAGTGAGAAAAATCATCTGTCGACAAAAGCAGCTCTGGACAAAAACAAGCAAGACCAGAGAGAAGAGAAAGAAGCCAAGGAAAAGGAACTACACAAGGAGCTGAAGCAAAACACCAGTAGGCTAGAGAAGTCCAAGACTATTACGAGGAAGCTTCAAGACAATCTTGATCAGCTGCAGCAAGGACTCAAAAATCGTTCGCAGCAGTATGAGGAAGCAATGTCAGAGGAGAAGGTCAGAGGGACGCGTGCGAGTGGAGACGTTGAGCAAGAGAAGGAAGCTCTGCAGAAGGAGCTTGAAATGGCCAAAGCTGAATGTGACGCAGCTCAGCTGGAGCTGGAGACCATCACAGGAAAGCGACACTGGGACCAGCTTCGGCCACGCTCAATCGCAGCTAAAGAATGTTCATTACGCTTCGAGACAGAAAACCGTCCAGTCGTGCGTCTGACAACACCTTCAACTACCTCTGCCAGCCAGCTTGCAGCAATTCAGCCTGAGCAAAGTGCCACTCACCAAACTCCAGAGAACATGCAAGTGCCTGCTGTCGAGCAGGGAACAGATCAACAACGACAGTCTCCACACCAGCGCAAGCCGCCAGACCGCTTCATTGAACAATACTGATAGAGCAGTGACGTTTTTATTTTTATTTTTTTGTGTATATGTGCGGTTATATGCTTTTTTTTTTTTAGCAGGAGGGAAGGGAAGAGAAGGTGAACAATGGATGTTATAGTTTGTTGCACAGAAAAAAAATCTGAAGGGGGCATTTGTAGTGTACCCACCTCCCTTAAAGCTGTTACTAGCGAGAAGCACCCATGCGTATGCATACTCTCCCCTCTTTTTCATTTTACGAGTTGTCTTGCATCTGCAATCTGAGCTACACGTGTAAAGAACAAGTGTGGAATTGTATGTTAGTTCGACGGGGACATTACAGTTTTGATATTCTATTTTTGGAAGTAGTATCAGTACACTCCTTCGTTGTGCAGCGCCACGCCTGTACACAGTTGCACTCCTGCTCTCTTCACGGTGCTTGATGCTGCTTTTCTCGCCCTCTACTTGAGAGATGCTTACTTCTCCCCCGTTAGTGACTGTTTTGACTGGGAATAACGATGTTGCACAAGGGCGCCTTTACACAATAGTTAAAGAAAGCACTTTGAACGCGACCGTCATCCGTCTCTACAGCCGCTCAGCTGCAGCATTTCTTGTAAGCGAATTGCAATATGCCACATTCTGTGACGCAAGTGTCACCGTCAAGCTTACTCTTCAAGAAACAGCCAAACATCAAGTTTTCACTTCTCAAACCGAATTTCGGAAGTCACCAACGTGAGCAGCAAAGCCACTCCAGCAGTCTAGGGCGCAACTTCTACCCAGAGGAACAGGTTCGTGTTCTCAACCCGAGTGGTGGCAATGCGCCGAAATGGATTCCTGGCACAGTGGTTCAACGTTTAGGTTCTCTCTCCTATAGTGTTCAGTGGGGCGAACAGCAGCTGTACATGCACAGCGACCATCTTCGCCATCCCAGGTCATCTGATCCTCCCGCCAGAGCTAGAAGAGACCGCCTCGCAGACCTCTCGTTTCCCTGGTTTGCCCGTCAGCAACTCAGAACCGACCGTCTCCGAGCCATTCGTTAAGGCACCAGTCAAGTAGTCAAGTTTGAACAAAGGTCTGAGCCGCGAGAAACAACCGTTCTGATATGCCATTCTCTGCATACAGTTGTTCCACCAAAGCAGCATATTCAAGAAGTCTAGCTTTTGTCATTCTGGCCAGCAGCATTCCAATTTTTTCCTCTTGTTTTGCTTTCTTGTTCTTCACATTGCTTCTTGTTCTTCACATTGCTTCTTGTTCTTTGGACGCATCTCAGTTCTCTCTTGACCTTCGCTTTCTATCGTTTGCTTTCGTTTCCCTCGAGCTCTGTTCTTTCATTAAAGGGGGAAGAGTGTAATATGTCGACTGGGGGTGAGTACTCAGTCTGCACCCTTTTATTGTCGCCGGCCATGCAGTGGGTGCCAGCTCAGGAAAGTATGATCGTGCCCTGTTCCCCTTGGTGCCTTAAGGTAAGTAGAACCTCAACTTTGTCAAGGTTCTTTCCTTGCTCTATCAATCAGTGGCCCGCAACCATTCTGCCCCCACCAAGCACAAACCTTCCCGGCCATCATAAGCAGCTTTTAAGTGAGACTAAGACCGGCGTTTACAATCCCGTGAATTGTAAGCCCCCTCACATTCTTAAGCTTCAAAGCGGTAGATGTCCTAGACTTCTCTGGTTCAACTTATTCCCGTTTAACCTTCATACTATATTCTCTTACACTCTTTCCTTATTAAGGTTGTTTTAAACTTTTCTCAACTTTCTCTTAATTTTTTTCCCGGCTCTTCATACTTCTTCGTCCCTTCAGTTCTGTACAGGAGCATAACTTGATGAGTAAACCTCCTACTTTTGCAATTGCTGGAATCCTGTTTGACTATATTATGATTGATTCATTTATTCATTGGTTTTTTTAAATAGTTCTTCACCTTCGTATACAGTATGTATTTTAAATACTTCTTCCACTAGCACCTGTTCCGTGAATAATGAGTGCTACTGTACGACTGACAGCGTTCGGCTCCAGCTTCCACGTGGAGAGTTGTGCGCAGGCGCGGTATTGTAAAGTACGCATGCGCATTCTTGTGCTCTTCGCAACTTGCAGAAAGGCGCGCAAGATATAATTGCTTTCGGTTTCTGTGCATTCGGCTTCGGCAAAGTAGAGCTTTTCAACTCTGCGTAAAATTCAACCTGCGAAATGAGTTAACCTCTTTGGTTGGGGATCCGACCAAGAGCGGAAAAATGCCTTCAACTGCCCTGTGTGCCCCAGGTTCTCAAGTGCTCGACTTTTAGAGCTCTGGGCGGCAAGGTTTTCCGGCTGTGGCTCAAGCCCTGCAAAAGCCTACGCCCAGCCCTCGCAAAAGTTGACTAAAACTGATACCTGAATTCAATGTTGGTAAATTAACTAATTCAGCGAGCTTAGATGCAGACATTATGCGGTGCCTATGTCGTAAGGTTGCACAGCGAGAAAAAATTGTTCTTTGCGTATTGCCCGACATGGCAGGTACGTTGCCAGTATCGTGTATGAGGAAGTAGTCTTGACGAGTGGGACAAGCTCAGACTTTTTTTGTATACCAACAGACGAAGCCACGATCTTTCTCAATGCGGAGTGGGGGGGCACTCGTGTAGAAAGATGGGTCGAGAAAAAAGATGAGGTGGGAAGGGCCCATTCTGTTACAGAGTACCACACACCAGGCTCACGCACAAACCCAAGCATGTTCTGATTGATTGTATTGTGCAGGCAAGAGAAAACAAGGTGAGCCTACACGGTGAAATTCAGGCACTGGACATAAAACAGCTGGAGACTCCAGCCTGTAAATGATCGTGACCGGCATTCCTGGCTCTGTGGTTAATGGTGGCAGGGAGGGTATCCTTGGGATCTGTTGCAGCTGCAATGTCAAGCATGAATGAAGATGGCTCCCAGCTACTTGAAAGTGAAATCCCTAATAGCGGTGATTTAGCCATCGCTCTAAGCTGTCAGCGGAAGTGATCTGACATGATTTGCAGTTACAATGAAGCATTCCCAATGGTGGCCCGTCTGGGCTATCATCGCAACTCTGCTGCGGTGACCTGGCTCCAACCGCAAATGAGACAAATGGTGCAGTCAGTGTTGCAACTGCATTCTGGCCAGTAGGAAGGTAGCTGGAGTCGAAGTCTGTCTGCAAAGAAAGATTTGTAGCATGGGGGGAATGATGCAGGTCAAAACTTAGGTAAGAGACATGCATCAACGATAGAGCACGCATTTGCTGAGGTGAAGTCTTGGTCACCCATTGGAGACGCCTGGGCAGAAGGCTAGGGCCTTGCAGCTGAGTATTGGCAGTCTGCCTTGGTTTTGAGAGTACTGCATCGTTGCCAGTATCCAGAAGGAATTTTCAGCGGAAGTCAGGCTATGCAAGGATGATTAGGGCACTGGAAAGTCCCCCGGGCTGTATAGAAATGACACTTGAAGAGTTATTGTATTGGACCTGTTGGGCAAAAGCATGCAAATACTGAGTGAAAACGCAGCAACCGACAAGCACGTTGCAATGTTGGCAGAAGGCAGAGTTGCTGTTTCGTGGAGCATAGTATTCCGGGTAGAGTACCTCACTGTCAAATAGGCCTTGACTTTTTTTCATGTACAATATATAGGGATAGTTGGTAGTCTGTATGGTGGAGATTCAACAATCTGCTTGTGCCTGCTGATAGAGAGTAGCTATATTGAGCAGCATCGCCAACAATTTTTGACATTTATCTGCGTTCAAGGACAGAACTGGTACTTGCGTATCCATACATATGGTAGCATCCTCGCAGCTAGCTGCAAGATCACCACTGTGCCATGAGTACATGTACGTATACGTAGGCCTATGTGCACAGATCAATCGTTGTCCATTGCACATTGTTGCACCTAGACTTTGACTTCATCTTGCAGCTTGTACAGCGTACCACAGTTAAGAAGTAGATTCTTTCATTTTTCAGTTAAAAAAATATATAAGATCAGAGCGACCTCTTGAGGTCTTGAAATGTATTTTTGTCTTCTCTGGTACTTGGGCATAAGTTGAGCTATCTTTGATAACATAATTCGTTTTTATTTTTGTGCCAAATCGCTGGAGTCGGCCCAAAAACGTTAGGCATAGCTTTTGAGAAATCATCATTGTCTTCAGCTGAAACAATGTTTTTCGGAAAATATACCACCTTCCGCAGCTTTTGACTTATCTCTGAGGATCATATAAATTTTCCTCTTGTCAAAAAACTTAAAAGGGGCAAAAAATGTTGTTTTGATAAGCAAATTTTAGGCATTATTTCGAGATTTTTTGCCGACAGTCACGAAAATATGTTTTTCTTGAAGCCTATACGTGTAGTTTTCCTTGGTAAAAAAGTTGCTTAATTAAACTTGAGCCTTTCCCATTTTTTGGCAGGAGAAATAAAAAACCCACCTTTTTTGATTTGGCGGGAAAAGCTACGCTGTCGATAGGTGATCACCAAGGTTATGGAAGCCTGCGTGTGGCAAAGGTCGTGAGTCCATGATGATGCATCGTCGGTGTGTCAAGGTGTGTCATTGGCCTTGCTGCCACTGTAGTTCGTTCAGGCAACCACTGCGCGCAGAAATGGAAAGAATTTTCTTTCCAGCCGTGATCCTGGACTGCAGGAAAGCCACTCTGTTCATCGAAGTGCGGGATATTTTTTTTGAGCAGCTTGTCTGTTACCTGGTGTTTCCAATCAAAGGCATATGCATCGTCGGGGAAAGATTTTCCTCCACTCTTGGTGTTGGGGACCAAGTCCTCGTTAAGACCGAAAAAAAATCCACTTTTAAAGACAGTTTGGCCTTAAGTGTTTGTTTACCTGGGAAGGCTGAAGTAGCGGGAAGGGTGGCAGCTTTCATCGCCGAGGCACTGACCCCTTTCATCGAGCAGGAGGGGTTTCAATTTATCTCCTGGTGAGCCGTCAATTGTAACTTAGAAATCCAAAGTTTGAGGTAGAGCAACTCAATGATGTCGTTAACGAGGCACGCTCGCATTTCAATGGAGTTTTCAACGTTGCTTATTTATTTTTTTCTGTGAGTGCTTGATTTAAGGCTGTGATCTCCATTTTTTTCTTTGTGTGATAGGCAGCCGCTCTCCGCAATCAGTAGGCATGAGCTGTCATCATGTGTCTTGCCATCAAGAGTCACAGCCGGCACCAAACCTGATACTAAGAGACCAAGTTGGACGTGACAAGATGAGTGCGTGCCATCCCCTTGCTGGTTTTCTCAAACTCTTATAACTCACGCTGATGATTTTCTTCCCTTGAATTGAGGTAAATCAAATCACACCTGCCCTCATAAATCACCAAGGCAGTGTGTGTGTGATGGTAATCTTTTCCGTGGTGTGTGGCTCGATGGATTGAATTAATTCAAAGCTAGTGGTGAGTGGTTTTGAAAAAAGCCTATCATGTCATGGGTGGCTTTGATAAAGCCCATTATGTAATGGTTGGCTTTGAAAAGCCTATTATATGGTGGGGGATGGTGGAGTTTGGGGTGGCAGACACTCAACGGTGGGATGCGAACAAAGTTGATTTCATTAAGTGGGTGACGGTCTTTGAAGTGTTGCAGTCAACTGCTTCTCTTCAATAGCCTTTTTCCAGCTCTCGAACGTGGAAGAAGAACTTTCCTATCAGCTCTGGTGATATGGATGTCAGGCCGTCTGGTACAGTCTTCTTTTTCCTCAATGCAACAATAGAAGACCCACATTTCCTGTTTCGATTGTCACCACACACACTCTATCGGGTTCAATTCACGGTGCAACTTTGGAATCAACATCACCAGATGCCCATGCACTGCATACCACTAACTCCTCGACCTTTGTCTGTTACACCTGTGAAAAAAAAAGACAAAACAAGTTTTTTTTTAAAAATGTAGGACTTATTGTTCTTCATGCTGATCATGCTTACCTTGAAATCTTCATGCTCATGCAACACAGTGACCATCTCAGCTTCATGCTCACGCAACACACTGACCATCTCAACTTCATGCTCACTCAACACAGTGACCATCTTAGCTTCATGCTCACTCAACACAGTGACCATCTCAGCTTCATGCTCACTTAACACAGTGACCTTCCCAGCTTCATTCAGCTCGCTCTTCTCTCAATCAAGTTTTTCCTTCTTCTTCCGACAAATCGCAGCCCGCGGATCAGCCAGGGATTGCTCAAGCTGATTAGAGATGTCGGTCTTATGCTGATCCAGGATCAGTTTGACAATCAGTTCAGTAGCTTCAAGTGAAGTCGTGTTCGCTTGAATACAGTTATTTCATGCCAGATGAGGTTGAATGGCAGCGACCTCGATAAGGTTGGATAGTTCTGTTTTCCAATGGTCCACTTTTCCAGTGACAGCTGATTTGGTGAACCGGTCACTTCCTATCGGAGCTCCAAGGTGCCGGATCCCACTTGCCGTTATGTTAACACCACTTTTGGAATACTTCCTCTGCGTCAGACTGGCGTTCAGGTTTGACAAGAAGCCATGTCTTTGCTGCATTGGCATGATACCCAAAGGATGGACTGTGTTCCAGTAGAAGGTCCCACCATCTCCATAGCACATTTGGTTTCCCGACACTGGCAGCATCATCAGCACACCAAACCTGCATTGCTTGAGCATTGGACAATCGGTCAGTCAGGGGTCGTATTGATATTGCAAACAGTGCCATGGCCAATAGATCGCCTTGTGTAGTTCCTTCCTGCAAATAAAGAACCTTACCCGTAACAAAGAGAGCTGTGTTGACTTGATACATGTTGGTGACAAAGCGAGCTGGTGCCGAACAGAGAATCGGCATGTTGAGCAGTGCGACACGTCTGTCAAATGAGTTGAAATGCATTAGCGACATCAACCAACAGAACTCCATCCGAGCCGGCATCAGCGAACACGCTTGATAGGGCATATATTGCGGCCTCGGACCCTGCGGGTTGACCAGCGCATTGCTGTAAAGATCCAGCTGCAATCCAAATGTCGTGGTGGAGGACGGCTGTAGTGGCTTTTTCGATGATCCGTCTCGCAGTTCTGCATACTCCAAGAGAGCGAACTCCAGGGTTCTCATTAAGTGGAATCAGTCGGCACGCAATAAGCACATGCAGTGGAGATGGATCAACATATTCCATGCAGAGGTGGCGTGTTATTGCAGCGAGGGCAATGCACAGAGTGGATGGGGCTCCCTGGAAAGCTGTACACAGACGACGCCAGCCTGTGGCATCTATGCCAGATGGGCCTGCTGATCCCTTTGTTCGTAGAGCAGCAGAGCGAATGGAGGCACCAGTAATTTTCTCAAACAGCACTGGGTGAAATAGCGTTGAACCATCATATTCCTCAGGAACAAGCACATCTGGGGATGTTTATCTCGGAGCACGGCCATCACTGATTTCTGCACGTCATCCACGGAAATTATCGATGAAGGCAGGAGAGCACCTCCTGACAGGGATTGAGAGAGCACTCGTAAAGCACCATGGACATTTCCCAGTAGCATCAATCTTGTGAAGCCTCGTTTGATACTGTCCTCCACTATATCTCGTTTGTCGGTGGATAGGTGCTGCTGGATCGATCGACATTCCCGCACCAGTGCGTCAATATTGCCTGCCTTCCACGTAATCAATCGACGTCTTAGACAGGCAGAGTGGTCCTGTGCCTTTGAGTGTGCATGGGGTTTCTGTAACAGAAGCGGCATCGTCATTGCTGCAGTAAGAGCGAGCGATCCCATGGCTGTACTGTCCCCATAAGCTTGAAATAGCCTTGCCATCTCCATGACAAACACTTTCCCATCCGCACCTGACAGAACAAGAAAGATACTCCGTCTCCAATGCACTGCTTCCGGGTATGCAGCCAGGGGATCATGAGCAAATTCTTCCCCATGCAAATTTCCCCAGCGGCAGTTTGGTGAGCTTGCCTGAGCAAACAAAGGCAGCTCCCTGGAACTTGATCCATGGGCCGTCACCGAATGGTCTGTCGCTTCGAATTCATCAACTCGAAGGCACAGTGACCATCTCAGCTTTGTTCATCGCAGCGACGTCCACATTTCGCTCTTCCAATAGCCTTAGCGAAAATAGCAAAAAAGAAAAAATAGTGAGGAAGGAAATTGATTAGGTGAATTGTCCACCACAGCAAAGAAAGCTGTAAAGGTCACCTCTTCAATCCTTTGGCACACCTTTGTCATCGACTAGCATTTGCACAACACCATTCCAAGTCGTCGGCTGCATGACAGGTTCCTTGCCACCGTGATTGACGCTCATTGCTGCTTCGTCGAGACCGTCTTCAGGAAACTTCTTGTGCGATGGGGCGTGGTCAAAGAGAAACACTCCTATCTTTTACTGGTATTTCACCTATCCAGCATATAAAGTGCCAAAATCAATAAACAATATTGGTAGAGATGGTTTCAGGTAGGATAGCTTTTGAAAGGATGAAGAGTGACAAAAACAGATCAGTGTTTCACCCATGGAGCTCAACTACCTTTCAACTTTTGATTGCAAACACTCATTCATACCTTGAACACAGAGACGGCTTTTGTAACTGGGCGAGGAACAAAAATGCCATCCCTGTTGGCTCCGATCTCCGTCGTCAAACGAGCGGACTGAGGAATCTCCACGACAATCGGAAGCGACTAAAAGTCAAAGACGACATCAATGTGTGCATGTACAATGAAGCACTTCTACTTTTGGCTAACCTTGGCCTTGTCAAAAACTGAATGCAAGAACAAGACCATGCTAAATGAATATTCTATACCTGTGGGTGGAGTCTAGCTTGGTCTTCAGTCAGCTCAAGGACCCCATCCTCGGTGATGAAGTCGCTCACTATGATGGCTGCAACCAAGCGGCTTAGGCTGAAGCGGCTGAGTGTGACCACCCTGCCCACTCCAGCCCTAATCAGCATTGGCATGGTAGATCGACTCGTCATGGTAGATGCAAACAACATCCTCCCACTGGTCCAGAACCTTCAGCTGATGCAAGTACTCCGCCCTGCTCTCAACCACATCGTCTCACTCATGCCCATCAAAGAAGACACCTTTGCCGGTTAACAGGAGGTGAAAGCTGAGCCGATGCAGGTACCTGCGTCCTGTCTCCACCCTGATGGATTGCTTTCTTAGTCCAGAGCCAGGGAGGACTTCACCATTGAAGAATTTGGTGAAATCGACAACCTGAAACAATGCAATCAGCAACTCAGTTTGCACACTTCATGTCAAACGTGAATATGTATCACTCAAGGCATAACACTATGATTTAAAGGGGAACTCCAGCCAAAAATGATTTTCAGGCTACTCACTCCTTTCACCGAGAAAGGAACTGTGTAGAAAGA
>JAOWAR010142189.1:0-18915 GCA_028571005.1 Clathrina lutea | reverse complement strand
ATCCGGCGCCCCCCGAGATCTACCCCTTTCCCCTCCCCGCCGCTCTTCGGACCCTCCAATTTTGGTCCCCCCCCCCCCCTTCAGATTTGACAACCCTCAGATTTGGCATCCCCCGGCCTCAGACTTGGCATCCCAATGTTATTTTAGGCACCTTTTTGCCTAATCTAGCATCTCCCATGTCCGGCAAGATGAATCTTTTGGTTTGTCTGTCTCTCTGTCCGCCCCGGCATCTTTTCGTCCGCCCCGGCATCTTTTCGTCCGCCCATCCTGCCCATGGGTCCGGTTCGTCCGTCCATCGGTACTGCACTCCGTGCATCTGTCCATCCGTCCTGCTGTCGATTTTGGTTCACGGCAACGAAAAAAGTACTGTAGATAAATTTAGATCCTTAGACTTCTTTATACAAAGATGTGTATTGTCAGTTCAGTGGTTCATGTTTGCCCATGACTTTGCCTCATTTGAGAGGGGGTCAGATGGTGGGAGTCAATTTTTCGTCTACTTTGCCAACTTTGTGTTTTGCCCTCTTTGAAGTTGCATTTGAGGCAGTTTTCGTTTCTTTCGGTCGAGTACAAAGTTGTTCATCCATCCGTCCGTCCGTCCATGAGTCTGTCCATGTGACCGTCCGTCCGTCCGTCCGGTCCGTCCGTCCGTCCAGTCCGTCCGTCCAGTCTGTCCATCCGTCCGGTCCGTCCACTGTCCATCTGGTCCGTCCACTGTCCGTCCGATCCGTCCACTGTCCGTCCGGTCCGTCCATCCGTCCATCCGTCCGTCCGTCCATCTGCCCCGTCCATCCGTCCGTCTGTCCGGTCCATCCGTCCATCTGTCCGGTCCATCCGTCCGTCTGGTCTGTCCGTCCGTCCAGTCTATCCGTCTGTTCATCCGGTCTGTCCGTCTGTTCATCCGGTCTGTCCGTCTGTCCGTCCAGTCCCTCTGTCCGGTTCGTCTGTCCGTCCATCTCTCCGGTCCGCCCATCCAATAGGGCATACCAAATCCGGAGGGATGTCTCATTGGACAGGACTGGTATGATAAAAATGGCCATCAATCCGTCCATTCATGCGTCCATTTGTCCATCAGTTCATCCGTCCGTCCTCTGTCCATAAGTCCGTCCGTCCTTCCTCCATCCGTCCTTCCTTCATCCGTCCTAACTCCGTTCGTCCTTCCTCCATCTGTCCTACCTCCATCCGTGCTTCCTCCATCCGTCCTACCTCCATCGTCCTACTTCCATCCGTCCTACTTCCGTCTGTCCTACTTCCGTCCGCCAGTTCATCGGTCCGGCCCTCCTACCTACCTCCGTCTGTAGGTCCGCCCAAAAAGACTGGGGGAGCGGGGGGATGCCAAATCCTGGGGGATGTCAAATTAGGCATGACTAGTCTGACTAATCTGACATGGGGGATGCCAGATTAGGCAAAAAGTTTGCCGAAGATGACATGGGATGCCAAATTAGGCATGATAGCACCCTTGAGCTTGCGTTCTACCTCAACTAGTATCAAGCCCATCTAAACTATCCCACAGCCAGGGCTAGTCACCTACAATAAAAGCACTCAAGCCGCCTGATCTACTGAGCCTTTTTGTAGAACAGAATTAAGTAAACATAATTTCTCTGAGTATTAGGCTTTTAGAGATTGGCAATGAATGCTCACCTAGCTAGAAAAAACTTCCCACATTTTACAATAAAGATTTAAGTATGTTATGCACACTGTTCAACCAGAGATAATCTCACTTCGTTGCAAAATGATTTGATATGAGCGCGCTTGCTATGTGACGTCATTATACCTGGAGGTAAGGGGGGTTTAGTTGGAGTCGTTGCTTGATTACCTGGTGTCGTTGATTGTACTTGTCCATTGAAGGTGGACATCGTCGCCAAGAGAAGTAATGCTGTATGAACCAGGACAAAGGCCATAGAGCTGCTTCCGTCGCGGCGGTGTGTCGAGAGATGTACACTAAATTCCATGAGAGAGATTACCAGTGATGGCGTAGAGTATCTCGAAGACAACTCACAGGTAAGATCAGCCACTAGATACCATCTCCGAAAAACGAAGGGTTTGATCCGCAACCAAAGCTTTCGCTCCGAAGTAGTCACACCAACGAGGCATGAGAAGAAACTCCACCGTTTTTCTGCAGCTGCCCTCTGTCGACGCCTCCGTCAACCCAGCCGGAAAACTCCATTATCTGATCGCCGATATGGCTCAGCCCTAGGCTCTGTTCTCGTCCACAGTATTCGCTTCAGTTCACGGATGTAAAGTACTCCTGAACTCTACGGAGTTTCAGCTCCCGCGGAACCCAGATTTAAGTATATCCAAAGGTAAAGAAGATTATGTCCAGCTCACCCTTCTCCGCCAGGAGTGACGCGGGAAGCCTGAAGACGACGGAACAGCGGCCTTACTGTTTGGCCGTTTGAAGGGTCGTGTCTGCTCCTCGGGCTGCGAGGGACGCTGCAGTCATGGCTAGGTAGATCCGTTATCAGCAAGGCAGTCAAGAATTTGAATGAAATTTAGATCTACTAGGTTGCCGAGGGAGAGCTAAGGTATGCCAGCTGTCCAGAACACGGCGCGGTCAGGCCCGAGGCATGGTACATCCCCGTTCGCGGCTGCACGCATTTCGGTCCGGTATTATGAGGCTGGGATCATGGGACAGCTAAAGTAAGCTTAGCATGCTGAATGCACAAAGACGAAGATCAGATTAAAATATCTTACTGTTTGGGATCGATCTACTGCGGAACAACTGTATGCGTGCAGCGACGGCGGGGGATCCAATACAGCCGGAGGTTTATCGGTGACGCGACGGTGATTCATAGTAACTCTGCGAAGCCCCCGGCGCGGAGCATAGCCGGTAGCTGGCTGGCTTGGTCCAGGGTATGCGGACAATTTGGACATAGCTGCTGGGTTCACTCGTGTACTACGTCAGAAGCGTTGACACGGACACGAGAAGGCCTCGACTGGAAAACTCATATCGATACTGCCAGTTGGTATCGACCTGAGCACTTTCCCCCAGTCAACCTAAGGATTGCAATGGCGTCAAGTGGCCGGTGGACGCAGAGATCTACGCTGGGACCGAAACCGCTACTGGATTTCGTAGTCCACTGTCCTTTCCGTGGCAGAAAGCTCACTTCCTGTGCTTGGTTGGGGAATGAAACATCCGATTTTACCTGGCTTAACTTCGTCGAGAATGGCTCAGGCGGGAAGATAATCGTGGAGCTGAGCTAAGCGAGCGAGTTGAAGCAGGCACGTCAGATGTCATGGAGATGTCTTCACTCTTCGTCTCACTGAGTGGATATCGCCTGATTCTCTCAACACAATGCCGCGACGGAAGCATCTCAACAAGCCGTCTCCTTGCTTACACGGCACTGCGCGTGCTTATTTCGATCACGATCTTTGCTGTTAGCAGTCAAGTACAATCCGTGGCGAGAACGACCAAGACAACACTGCAACCAGGTCAGAATGGGGTGATGGGGGTAATTTTTGTTCTTAACGAAAAATGACTCATCTTATTTACGTATGCCTGGTTTATTGTCACACCTTGTTCCTGATCACCACCTTCCCTCCCCACCTATCATTATTCCTCAGTAATCCACTCATTCATCGCAACACTCTATGCTTTTTGCGATGCTCAGTTCACTGTTCTCCTCCAGTCGTCCCCCTCCGCTTATCAGTAGTTTTTATATTTCTTGACTGAGCACTATTCGTGGATAACACGCCCACAATTGATTTGACAAAAATTACTTTGACGTCACTGCATCATTCATGCTCGGACTGAGTGCATCGATGGTTGCAATGCTACCTTGATCATCATCCTGATCACTGACATGAAAAAAATTTTCAATCATGGTCTGGCTGCTGAAGGAAAAGATTTATCTAGTATGCCACTGCACATTTTAAGTCTTAGCATTTCATCATTTTTACCAATTACCGCAGCCTTATCAATTGTTTGATCGTGTGACTTCAACCTAAGGGTATTGCTCATTACTTCTGCAGTGACATCTAAATCTTACAACAACGTGACGGCGCCGTGCCGTGGGCTGTGCACACATGATACAGTCTGCTCAGGATTTTACGAGTTTGGCAACATTTGGGTGCACATTTCTATCGCCAACTGCTCAGCCATACAATGTCCTCGTGGACATGTATGTCTCGGCACACCGTGTAGTCAAATGCATGACCGCAGGTCATGTGTAGTACACCAACTACAGAGTCTACCTGTATGCTACAATCACACAGCTGCACAGAACTGTAAGCATTTAAAAAAGCATAGCATAGCAGAAAGTGTTTGGTAAATTATCCTAAGTTTCGACTTCACGCCAGATACCTCTCCAGGCGGCAGATAAGCAGAAAGAGCTGATGGTTAAAGCATACATTCATCACATGGTTGTCTTTCCAAATATTCATATGACTGGAATTACGAGAACCTGTTTGCCTTGACCTTTCTTCCTCCTTTACACACAACGTTTAAATTTCCTGACACAGGCACATTGTTCTTACATTTCATCAAATACATGTATATTCAGAAGTAAAGTCATTTCCTGAGCTTCAGAATGCCCCTAAGGCTTGCAGCTGCATGGATTCTTTGTGTTACAAGTTGAAAAAACACACTAATGTTTTTGTATAATCCGCATGGAATCATTGGGCATTTCAGAATCCGCATGGAATCCTTGTGTGTTTCCACGTTTAGGAAGGCAAGTGTCTAAGCTTTAAAGAATGATAGCTTCAAATGCGCTCTTTGTTGAAGATCATGAAAAAAGACCTTGAAGACAAAGCTGCCTCAGCTCAGTTCAGGCCTTCGAATCAAGGTAGCAAAAAGCATCCCTGTCCATTGCTCCAAGCACATTGCAATGGGAGGTGAGACTTGGCACGGTTTCTTGGAAGGATTTTTGGCCCTGAAAAGAAAGCAGTGGGGTCTAGCAAAACCGGTAGGGAGTGCATCAGCAAGATTTCCATGTAATTGGTTAAGGGAATTGTTTGAACCCGTTCGCAGCTGTCTCTTGGAGTTCTACAAATATTTTTACATGCTGTAATCAATGTGTTCAGATTTTCCATTGCATTTGGATCGGAATGCCTCTTACTCTTTTTTAGGAAAGAAATGACAGCCATTTTGTTTTCATGCATGCATCTACAATGACTGCTATTTCAAATATTCGTCCTGATGACTCCACTGACCCCTCATCAAAAAGGGGAAAGAATTCCCTCTGACCACACCCATCCTTTCATTGGACAGTCACTCCCTGTGGTGTAAATCAAATGTGGTTTTCACCATCTAGACCATACTGCTACCACAATCACTACCACTGTGACGGAGTGAAGCACTGCCCTCGAGGAGAAGATGAAATGAACTGTCCGAGTAAGGAAAAGGGCTGTCGTTTCTACTAACTAAGAAAGACATCTGCGTTCAGGTAAAATGGAGATGAAGAATCAAGTCTTGTGTTCTACATAGCATTGAGGTACTTCCATGTGATATAATTACACCAGTCCTTTTTCACAGAAAACCACTCCAGGTTCATGCTGTAAAGAGTTGAAGTTTGATAGTAAGAGCTAAATAATCTATTTGTTTTCCTGTCATTTCTTCCCTCGGCAACAGATCCTACCGGTGCAGTGCAGACTTCTCCCTCATCCTTCGGTATGCTCCGATAAACTGTCAAGATTATCTAGCCTAAGTGTTTATCGGCTGATAAAATGCCTATTCTGCATAAAATAAAGGGCTTTACACCAAGGCATTTTCCAGCTGATAAATATGAGGAGTAAATGGTTTATTGTATTCATGACATAAAAATAGTATCTGACCAATTTCATACTACACATGTACAATAGCTAGACTGAAGTGGTTCACCAGTGGAAAGTTTTCAGGCACTTTCATCTGGCTTCCGTTCATGCACCTACACCCATACATGCACACTCAAACCCATGCATGCACCTAGACACATTCTTTTCACACCACATCTCACTCCTTATTCATGTAAAGGGAGGCCACTGATAGTTCCTAAATTGGCCTGCCAAGAATGTCTGTTTGACTTGTAAGGGAACGTTCATCGCCCTGTATGACACTCAACAGAACTGCCAAGTCCGATCTGACCAAGCTGGAAGAAAACGATGTCCAGCACATTTTTTTGGGAAATTGAGACATTGCCATGTGAAAAATCGTTTTGCTCCTCTTGAGAACCAGGAGTTTCAATGATAGTGCATCTCAACAGAATTAAGCGAGCTTTGCATGGATCAATATTCATGTGTTCAATGGCAGAGAGTTTTAGAAACTCATTGTCCAACAACATCGCACTCGGAGAAAATCAACCTTCAAACAGGCTTTTCATCGTTCCTTCGTTCAAAAAGAGAAAGACGATATCATATGTTCAATAAAACTCTCATTTACAAGGTAAAACAATGTGCCGCAGCAACTGTGGAACTGAATGGGATAATGCTTGTTAATCCGTGAACGTAACATCATAATTGCTTTTAAGGTGCTCATGCGTGACTGCTGATCATTCTTGTGCCAGACACGCTGGAGAGCTTTGGATTATGAATATGATAAGAATCACTACATATTTCAAGTACCACATAATCAAAATGTACGAAAGAAATTTTTGAAAGAAAAGGAAAGAAAGGACACAGAAGCCAGCTCAGACCTACAGCTCTATTGCCTGGCAACAGAGCTATTGCCTGGCAACAGCTGGAATGCCACAATCTTAAATTGCTATGCTACTAGGTCAACCCACACAAGGATATGGCTTCTTGGTCTGCTACGGACATTCCACCTGCATGCAGTCATCCTGTTGGGGATCCACAGTGGAGAGGGGGAAGATCGAGAGATGAAAGTAGGAGAAAGCAGCTGAAACCGGCGCTCAAAACGGACGCTTAAAACAGCAACTAAAACTCCTCGCACCAGCCAGCACTAGCAAAGAGTATGTTCATAGAATTGAAATCGTTTGATTTGGTTGATCTCACTCGTATGCCTTCTTCCTTCTCCTCTAACTGATTACCATGCAAGTACACAGACTATAGCTTTAGTATTTTACCATGATTGTTTGAAGAGAAAGCCAATTTGGGAGCATTTCAAGGAAGATAAGAATAGCCTCAAGCAATTCCTGAACCAGGTGACCATGAGTATAATGCTATTCTTTTGATTGAGGTGGCAACTCCTCAGCCTTAGCAAACCATTTTAAGTTATGACAGAGGCTCACTCCAATTGTGTGGGATTGATCATGGAGGCGTCATTAAGTATTATGTTCCTTAGGCAAACCTGGTCTAAGTAACGGGCTGGTCAAGGAGTTTTTTCTGCAATAAAATCAACAAATTACATTTTCTTCACAAATTTTACTTGTGAACTTGAAAAGGGGAAGAAACGTCGAAAAGGAAAAGAGCGAATAGGCCGAGAGGAGCGAAAATAAAAGTGAAATTGAAACCACCAAATAGAAAAAAGTGTACAAACCCGGCCCCTAACTTAGACATGGTTGGCCTAAGGCTACAAAAAGTTTGATTTCATTAAGTGCTTGCGCATTTCTGAAAGTTGCTTTTCCATTGTGGTTCTTTGAGGCGTCTTGTTTGTTTGCTGAAAGTGAAATAAATGAAACAATCCTCTCCACAGGTACTCCGGATCAATGTGACAATGCATGCCAGAGAAAATATCGTCTGCCATTTCTCTCCCACATCTGAAATTCCATTTTGTGACGCAAACTGCACAAACAACGGACCTTGTCCTTCCAACACAAACTGCACTTCAATTCAGGAAAACCCGAACTGCTTCCTCGGAGATGCTTGTGACAGAGCTCCAAAGTGTATACATCTTCCCACCACTGCAGCAATATCTGGTCCTACGAGATCCTCGAAACACGGCAACAGAACTGCAACTACCATGACAAATATTTTTACTGCAAGTAAGTTGTTAGTGCATTTTTCAGTGGAGACCACTCGAACAGATAAGAGGTGGAAGATATCCTCCTTTACATCAAGACATGAAATTTCTTTTCTGCGTGGGTGATGGTCTCTTTCAGTGTAGCATGACATATCTTACTTTCAGATCTTTGTTGATTTGTGATTACCTTCGTCATTACAAACATTGGGCAATTCAGGGCTTAGCATCGATTATTGAATCGAAACATCTTACCCGAAATTTTTGCACGACACCTGATTGTGACTTGACGAGTCTCCACATCGAAGCTGATCATTTCCTTCTTTCGTTTCATTTCACTGACATGGGCATGACTTTGTTGTTCAAGTTTGATCCTGTCTAACCAGGAAAAGAGGTGACTGTCTCAATAATGCTGCCGCAGACATGCCTCAACAAAGAGGCATATCCAAAGTTATCTTTCCTTTCTCCAAACAACTCAGATTTAACGACGGGCTATCCACGCATTGAGCAGACTACAACACATCGATGAATTTCATCAACACCTTCATCACAACCACAACCTCGAGAAACAACCCCATCAACAACGACAGCGCCTAGAGCACCCTTCCTTTCCGCTCCTTTATCATCATCTGATTCATCAGAAACAGGAAGATGGACGACCTCACGTGTATCAACAATTCTCTTGCCAGAGACCACAGCAAGGCCCTCGGTAGCGCAAACAACGCTTAGCAACACACCAGTCCTTGCTGCTGATGGCAAGAAGGATCTGAGGTTTTCTTTGGCAGAGCTTGCTGCAGTCACTGTAGGAACTCTCGCCCTTTCTCTGCTGCTGGTGCTAGGGTGCTGGCTCCATCAAAGGCGTCGGCGAAGACGACTATCATTAGTAACAAGTGACAATGTAAGGTTAGTACATTGCCAATAGAACTGTTATGATTTTGGCTCGACAACGGGTCAACTGTGGGGCCGTGACCCGTTGTGTGGTCATGACTGAACAAAGTTATGCCCAACAACAAGTCAGCACCCCACAACAGGACATGGCCTTCAAGTATTTAAGGTTGATGAAGGTCTACAGCAGTACATTGGTCTAAGCTTCCGTATGTAATTTTAGTAAGTATTTCAGAATTTGTTCTTTCTGCTGAACTTTGACCTGCTGTCATTAGACTTTGCTTGATATTTCTTGCAAATAAAGGAATGCAACACAAGGAAAAGAAGAAACACGAATGAAGAGAAGAACAAGCCAAGTACTAGAAGTAGGAAGAAATCTAACTGAATTTTGGTAATACTTAGGGAAAAACTGTGTCCTTGATAATTCAGAAATAATTTTCTCAGGTGCACCTTTACCTTTCGTCAATGGACTTTGTTTCGTACGTTATTTGAAAGCGAGAGAAAGAGATCAACAAAGTTGAAACGAGGAGCAAAATTTAAGGAAGGCAAGAACAAGGCAAGCGGGAAATATTAAAGTGGACCTCACCCAAGGCAGTAATACTTGAGAAGATTATATCTATAGCCTTTGCAAGTACACGGATTGTCCAAGCAAGGGGTAAGACCTTGTGCCCATGCCACCTTTAGCTGCTTAGTGTTCTCCAAGATTTCTTGAAGCTTCAACCCAGCCATGGGCGGCACCGCTTGTCGACAATTTTATCCATGCAAAACCCTCATTATTCGACAATGACAGTGTGGACCATTACTTTGAAGCAAGTTTGTTTGATTGCAGCCAAGCCTGCAGCTTTGCCGAGGTTCGCAGGCGGATGGGGAAATGTGAAGTAGGCAGGGGCATGACTAGCTATGAGGACAAGAGGAATCAGTTTCAGACTTTTCCTTCTCCGATCTCTCCTTCCTAGGAAACGAAGAAACTCCACTCTTTTGTGCCCGCCTGGTTGCCATTATTTCTTGCAACTGGTTGGCGTCACAGCCAGTGGCCATTTTTCATGGCCATGGCAACATGCAGTCGGCTGGTGCCACGGCCAGTGTGGCAACATGCTGTGTCCTACAAGGACGGCACAGAATATCGCCCACAATCTGCGTAAACAGTCTGTGTCGGCCTCATCGATCAACCACCATAGGCCCAGTGGCCATTTTAAACCAGAGCAATGGGCTTCGATTGGTGCAGCCTCGAGGCTGTGATCACTCACCCACATGCACCCTTGGCTTGGAGTCATTGGAGCCGAAGGCAAGAAGGAGCCGGAGGCGAGAAGGAGCCGGAGGCAAGAATGAGCAGGTGACACGTCCAATGAACTGAATCTTGCTCTTTTGTTGCTCGAGCTCTCAAAAAGTTGTTCTATCAGTCGAGCACATGTCCAAAATGCCGAGTAAGTGACAATTCTGTCTTTCCGATGATGGAGGCCGCTGCTGTGAAGTTGGTGAGATGTCGTTCTGTTTTTCCTATGGACGGAAGGAGGCATTGAATTGGTTTGTCCTTCCCATCAAGGAAACAACAACTTTCCCTGAGGCCATTAAGAGCATGGCCAACAAAAGTTGGAAACCAGAGGCCTTCCAGGCATTGGGCAGCTTCAGGTGTGGGGATGGGACCTCACAAAAGGCTGCAAAAGGAATTCTTAGCTGCATACACAAACTGACAAACGTCATCTTCCCCCACCCCTCCTTCTGTCACATCTGTCTATATGTCCATCTATCTCTCTCCCTCCCCCTCTTTCGTACCTCTATATTTACATATCTCTTTTTCATCTTCCTATAATGTATCTCTCTTTGATCTATGTACATGTATATGACTATCTATCTTTCCGGTACCTGAGTGATTTGCATGAAAACACCGGCTTACACCTGCGAGTGCATGGTGATTCAGTATATATTTTAGTGTGTTTTTTTTCCTGCCCACATTAATTTAACCCGTAGAACGACGAGAAGCAATGGAATAAAACACAGTGCCCTAAAATTTCCTCAGTCGGAAATATGATTTCCTTTCCCTTATATGGGATCATATCCCTTTGTTGGGCTTTGACCCATTGTTGCGGAGGGGGCATTCAATCTCGGATCATATGTTGAAGGCAAAGCCACATCCCTTCAGCACTTGGCAAATTACTGTAAGTATTTCAGTCATGGTAGAGTTGAGTTCATCCTGATCAGCTTAGAAGAACTGTGCTGCCGCCCAAAAGAGAAAAAAAAACCTTGGCCATCCTGGTGTCGGCGTCCTAGTTACGTTCTTCTACCTTCTTTTTTTTTGCGCCTATGCACTGTCAGGTGATCATTGCTGGATCTTGAAAAGAACTAAAATATAGTGAAAACAAAATAGCAGACTCTCAGTAACTGAACTGTGTGCTGGTTTGCGCCATTGGAGGTTAGCCATTACGTTGATGGGAAAAGGTGCCAGGACGTTTTTTGGCTTTTCAGGGACCCCCAGATTTACTGAGAACCATTTCTAATACCAGTTTAGCATATGTGTACTGAGACTCATTTCTAATACCAGTATTTCAACTTCACCGTTTCTTGTTCTCCGCAGAGATGATAAAATGCAACTGGTTGGGCGAAAATCTCTGAGCATTGGAGACGATGCAAGCACCGATTGTTGACCTCAATGATGAAGAAGAACTTTAAGAAACATGATTTCCCATTTTGAAGGAAAAATCAACAGCTGCTAATTTTTGGCTCAAAATTAATAAGTTGACCCGTTTGACCCTTGCCAGGGGATAATTTAGGTTTATGAAAGTCATACAATAAACTTGTGAGATTACTCTTCGACTTGGTATCTGGGTTATACCAGTAAGGACGGAGAAGATCAGTGGGCATTGTGTAAACAATATCAAAGCAAGACGTAGACAATGGCTGAACAAAGCTTAGGACTTGAGAAAGACCACCTTGGCTTGGATTGAAACATTCTCTACTAGATGCAGCTGTATGCTGGCACTAGCTGAGGGAGAAATATTGTGCCGAGTCAGAGCTTATTTCTATTGGAAGACATGTATTGGGTCCAACTTGTTCGGTCCCAGAGGTACCCTTGGGCACCAATGACGATAGTACAAACACACCATTTTCAACTAAAGAATTGGCTTGAAAATATAGTTGTGAATCCTTAGGAACAGTGACCTTGTGCCACCTAAAGGACATGAGATGAAATTTATGCAAGAACGCTAAACCAAGATAAAAATTTGACACGAAAAATAGCTATCCTTTTCTTGCACTACTGAATGAAAATGTTCAAACAAATAAATCGAACAGGAACTGCGCCAAACCCATGGAACTGAAGTTTTGTTGGAAAACTGCACAAAAAACGTCTCCGCACCATCCCACACGGTTGGATGTGGTCAGTGTGTTTCATGCAGGATTCGACTATCCGGCGGTCGCACGGGACCTACAGCTACCGCCAGCCCCGACCCAGCACTAAAAAGAAAGGTACACTTCTCCCATCTCACCAGTCGACATTTTTTTGTTTCATCAAGGTGTGTAATTGTGCAAGTCATGATCTTGTCCTTTACTTTATCAGTTGTGCAAAGAACAGATGAGACAACATTGAAATTGATACCATAATGAGAATTAGCAATACTCAGCCTTGGCACTTTCTTGACAACACACAAATCATACACTAAACTACACTTTTTGTTTTAGGGCATGGAGTCACTACTGCACAAACTGACCGGTGGTCATGGTAACGTGAAGTATCAAAAGAATACGAAAGCCAGAAATGAAAGAGGAGAGAATCCCTTTCGTAGAAGAACTCTGCCAAGATGTACGCCGAACGATAGCCTGCGAGGCCGAAATTGTGTGTTGCTTTTACACTGGCACCAAGATCACTTCATGTGAAGGATCATCTTCCTCCCCGGACAAAGAGACATTTAGTTCACCCTGTGGATACAAGACCTGTGATAAAGGGTACATGAAAGAGACGAATCGTGCCCTAGCAGTAACATCGAAGAATAATCATGACGCAATCAGGCTTGTGTAAACAGAGAAGTCGCCTGTGGGGGAGTACGCACTTCAGTAAGGCTACAGAGCCTCATGGAGTGGATTAGGACAACAGAGTGATTTTGAAATGGCGGTGCCAGCGATCAGGAGAAGAATATGAGAGGCTGTTCCCATCCCAACCAGCCTTGAACAGGGATACAGGCATTGCCAATACCTCTACATAGAAGGTTATAATATCTTAGGTGAAGTGTCAATGCATTGACAGTGCGTGGTAGTGACCTACAGTCCATTCAGCAAAAGAATGCAGTGTGTACATTACAACATACACCTTTTTCCCCGGGTGATTGCCAATGTACAGTATCTCAACTGTAGTACCGCTAAATAAGGAAACGTGTACTGCATTCTTTTTACGAACGGACTGTTACACCCTACGTGTAATTCACTTGTTAGCTCCAGGTATGGTTTGTGCGGTGTGACGTTAGTACCTAGTATGGATAATCATGTCTTCAGAACAGTGTTGTCTCTTCTGCTCTCTGTCAAATTGATGAAGCACGCACCACGGATTGCGGAATATCTTGATGAAAAACTGTGGACCAAACCCAAGCTTGCCGCCGCGGTAGATCTACAGTACACTTTTACGTCCAGCTCCGCAGTCAGTTTCCAAGCAGACATCACGCTGTAGTGACTAGTAGCAGAGTACAGATGGCGTCGATCCTGCGTCCACGGATTGGATGCTCGAGGTTGATCACATCCAGATCACACCCACCAATCAGAGAGCTCGTGTCCAAGAAGCCGCGTCGCTCGATGAACCAAGGCCTGGAAGCTTTGATAGCCTTGATAGCTCTAGCGGTCGGTCGCCCTGAGCATGAGCTCAGTACCACCCCGATCGTGAATTGCGACCACAAACCACACACATATGAAGCTGGCAGCCAATCCTGTTCAACTTCGACCTGCTCTTGATCCGACCGGAAGTTAAGGCGCCTCGTTGCGTTTTATGCTACGCCACACAAACCAGTATGTATATCACGGCTGGTGAGTGGCTGACGTGTGCGCAGCAACGAAGCACTAATAGACGGAACTCATCCGCCGCCTGCCTCTAGCTCTGCTTCTGGCTGCACCCGGGAGTATCGTTGCCTATATTCTTTGCAGTTCTTTCTATCTTTCTCTCTCTCTCTTTCTCTCTCTCTCTCTCTCTCTCTCTCTCTCTCTCTCTTCTCCGAAATCGCGTGTCACAACTGGATCGACCGAGAGCGGCCTGCTTCTGAGAGCACAATCGCACGTCCGATTCAGCGGACTTACTAAGCGCTCGTGGCGCACTGCTCACTTCAATACGGAGAAGGCCACTCAGAGAGGGAGAGAAACAACCCTGATTCACTTCTGCGAGGTGGAGCAGATACGTGGGGGATCGGAGAGTCCAAGCCGTCATTCATCTCGCCGGGTGCCAGTGGACACATGTTGCTCTTGACGACGTGGCCACGTCGTAACGGGGGCACCTGTACCAGCTGTATATTTTCCTGTACAGAATGGACAGTACTGCTTCTCCTGGCGGCGATCTTCCCCGGTAGGTGTCAGACAGCGACCATCCTACCTTCGCTACCATTTTCGCCTGGTAAAAACAATTCTCTCCCCCTCCCCGTCGCATGCAAAAGCATTTTGCTCGTAAAACCGAATTTTCCGTGATTTTTCTTCCTGTAGGTGAAATTATGCACCATTTCTCACTCAAGAGGCACACTGGCAAAGTTTTTTCCGTGTGCATGTACCGGTAGATGTGCACTCATTAATGTTGGTGTTCTTGCGGGGGTCTAGAAGGAGTCCGCCTTTGATGAGTGTACTTGCAGGCCTTGACCCGCTCTGATCTAGTGCAGCCACTTGAGGATGAAGGCAACTGCATCAAGCATTTTTCATGAGGAAAGTAGCATCACCCCAAACACAACAAACCTAGAGAGGATCATATCAAGTTGGCAAGGCAAGAACTTTGTATGCATTTTTCACAAACTTCTACCTTGAGATTTCTCAGTGCCATTTAAACAAAAATTAAGATTTTGGAGAGAGAGGTTCTTGCTGGGAGTCCATGTTAGCTTCCCATTTTCTTTTTGAAAACTGCGAGAACATGACACCTACGCGCAAACAAAAACGCAAACACGCAAATCGGGAAAGGATGTTAATTTTGACTGACACCTGAGATAAAGGAAGGCTTTCCTGGTTTCCTTGTTATAGTATTCGTTTTTTACCTGATGAAGGCGGGAGCAATCCCGACGAAACGTCGTTTACAATCTACTGGCTGGTGTTGGAAAAGAAAATGGGAAGTTGAAAACTAAGCTTACTCGTTTTGAGTTTTATAATATTTCTTCCACATGACAAAAAACAAAAATGGGGGGCAAGATTGCTGACCAAGGATTACTGTTTTAATTCAGTGAAGTTTCACAGACTGAGAGTGAGATTTTGTGGTAGCGTTCATGTAGTGCTCACTTACAGGATGATCCGATTGTGGGATTTTCTTCGCTATAGCTATGGTTTTAGTAAACTCAATACAATTTGCTCTGGTTTCTTTTTCGTGACATTTCCCTTGTGAACGTTGCGGCTGGTTACGCAAATGCAACAGTCAACACAAGGATATGAGTATCATTCATACTGTCACTATGCTCTGGGGCTACATTACAAGAAGGATCATTTTACGGCATAGACTGCAGGAGAATAGCACTACACACTGCATGCCTTGCTCCTGCATCTAAATTGGGTGAGACTCGGAATTGATTGTTTGCAGCTCACATGTATCTCCGTTTCTTTCTTTTTTTTTTTTCATGTAACATTAGCCTTTTATTAACTCTCTGTGCAGTATATTATTATACTAATCATTTTTGATTTTGCCATCCTTTGTTGCATAATCTGCAGTGACTTCTGAGCCTTACAATGATGTGAAAGCACCATGTCTTGGAATGTGTAGACCTGACACATACTGCTCACAATTTCTCCAGTTCAATGATTTTTGGATGTACCAATGCATCGCCAACTGCTCGGCCATACAATGTCCTCCTGATCATGTATGCCTCGCCACACAGTGTAATAAGCTGTATGGCAGCAAGGCATGTGACGAGAATCCCCAGTTGCAAAGCGTTCCTGTGTGTTACAACCACACAGCTGCACAGAACTGTAAGCACTCAAAGCAAGCAGGTGTGTACACAATATAAATCAGCTTTACTCACATTGGCTCTGAACATATCCATCACAGAAAGAAGCTCAAGAAGGAAGTCAAGATGCGAAATGGCATTCGTCAAAATTCGAACGTCCACAATATTCTGATCTCCTTTTATTTTGACGTCAACGAGACAGTACATGAGACCCTTTAGGTTCCACATCAAAATTCTATATCTTCTTTATTATTTTCCCCTTTAAATTATCCAGTGTTTGAAACTGTCGCTTTATGTAATGTTTTTTTTTTCTTAATTTAAAGTCTCTGGGGCATTGGACTGGGAAGATCGTAAGGTATTTTCCAATGTTAATGCCGTCATCTGCTTCTCTGCAGGATAAATCAATGATTAAACCGAATCCTGCTGTAACATTTGTTTATGCCTTAAAGCATTTGCAGTGGTGCTATCATTGATTTGAGGATTCTGTTTATAGCAACAAAAACGGCAACTTTAATTATTGAGAAGGCGCATTTCGATTACAATCTACGGAAAAAGTTATACTTTTATGTGATACAGTCATGGCTCTCGAAGCGTTTGAGGAATTGCTTTGTGAATTTGTTTGGGTGTTCTATGCCATCGTCAGTAAATTAACACGAAAGTGGAGTGGTCAATGTTTTATATTTGGGTGTGTGCATGTCAAAAGTGTATGCCAGGATAACAACTCCCCTCCACAACTTACCGTAACCACCCAAACTTGTCAGTTTCCTCAGCGCACACAATTCTTTTCAACATTCCTCATAACTGTGTACACCCCAGGGACCCCTCTGTTCTGAACACAAACCTTCAAACAGCCACTCTCCTTTCCATGCTAAACTCACACGTCCCTTTTCGAACATCCAATATCCCTTTACGTCCAAAGCACTTTTCACTGGCTACACTTCACCTTGAGCACAAAATCTACTGGGAAGGTATCCCGGACATTCCCTCAACTGACGTCGTCCACTCTCCAACCACCGGGGCTTCACAGCCCTTCTCTGTTTGGATTGTATGAAAGGATTGAAGGCCAGTCCCGCCACATCTCCTGATCAACCAGCCGATCCAGCCAGACAGCACTGGATTGGAACTTCTCCAATTCCATTCCAGCTCATCCCAGGCTCCCACCCACATCACAAGACTCTTTTCTCCTCTCTCTAGCAGTTTACTGTCTCCAGAATTCACTGACTATTCATCTTTACTAAGGACTTCTCCACCTCTCTTTTGCACACCTCACAACTGACCCCCTATTTTAATTCTCTTGCTGGCACCATTCCCAGACACCCACACCCAGGCATACATTGGCATACACTTTCCAATCGCACACACCCTCATATACCAGTGACAACTCAGGTTTTGCGTTACTTTAACTGATGGTGGCGTAGAGAATCGAAACGTTTCAATGAAATTAATTCTGATGTAAACTTTATAATAGTATAAAAAATGGAACCTAAAGCACAAGCTGATGGCTCTTCTCCAGCCATCAATCTTCAGTGCCAATAATCCTCTGAGCAATCTGACTGTTTGCTTTCAGTTATTCCTTGCGGCTCCGAATCAAAAACGTGGTGCTCACTAACTCAGCCGTATTGCTACAGGGATGAGTACCGCTGTAACGGAGTGAAGAACTGCCCGCGAGGAGAAGATGAAATGAACTGTCCAGGTAAGACTGAGAAGAAAACCTGCGATCTGTACCTTGCAGCTGGTATTCAAACAGACACAAATCCCCACAATACGTAAATTGTTAATTTTCCTTTAGTGTTCATTACATGTCGCATGGCTAACCGCGTATGATATACAAAACATGATCAACATAAAATTAGTATATCTAAGGGTAGTTCTCTCCTTGCTACCTGTGTATCTGCGTTTGATACACATTGCTTAAGCTATGCACTTTAAACTATCCCGTAAGTGAACGCTGTTACAGAATCACGCACCGACAAAATCCCGTCCCATTTCCCTTTAATCACGGCTCAGAGCGAAGACAAATAATTATTCAAAGAAGAGAAAGAACATGAAGAAGAATCTTAGTGCCTCGTGGCAGAGCCACATGATCAAGAAGTGACCAGCTCCATAAACCACGTGCAATTGAGAAAACAAAAAAAATGAAGCCGCAACATACATGACGTGTAGCATGGCAACAACAAAGTGAAGGTTGATGAGATTATGTTTCACCTCTCCTCCTGGTGATCAACCTTGACAATATCACCAACCAAACACCATGCAAATACAAAGCTATAAGCTAACACACCACAAGCATTGTTACGACAACCTGTCAGGCCTCCGCAAGGCAGCACGATCACGCAAATTGCATCCATGATCTCTCTGCTGCTCAATTGCAAACGGAATCCCATGCTCTTCTCCAAACGAATTGTCTTCTCCTTCAACTTCTGATTGGTTGGCTGGGTTTGGCTTGATGCTTGCAATGTTCACAACCTTCTTAGCTGATTCAGGTTTGGGAATGAGGACAGTTGAAGGAGACAGAACTGCATCGACTCGCCATCCAACTTCAAACGATGGCTGACACTTTTGACGTCGCTCTGGTTGCTGCAACATGACAGCATCATCCACTTTTTATGGACAGGGGTCTTTACCATCAATTTAGTCAGAACGCGCATGCTGCTCGTCAATCAAATTGCGGATTGCTGCAGATCGTTGTTTAAGTTGGTCCACCTATGCACTCAAACTGTAAGCCTTGTTTTGCGACTGAAGAATAAGGTGGGGAGGTTTCCATCCGATCCGCTTCTGTTGGTGTCAAGCCAGTTGCACTGTGAGGTCGATTGCGATACTGAAAAAGCAGAAGATCGATAGCGGCTTCCCAATCGTCAGCAGCGTCCAGAACTTTCCAAATCATGCCATCGATGGTCCTGTTCGCACGCTCTGCTGAGCCTTGCGATTGTGGATGACGCACAGCTCCCGTATGAATATGCACTCACATCACCTTGTATAACGTTTCCACAATTGCATTTTGAAACTCATTGCCGTTATCCGTACGTACCATGTCTGGCGCACCCCAAACAGCGCAGATCTTCACAAATGCCGAGGCAACAGACAGGGCATCGTGCCTTCGCA
>JAOWAR010142078.1:0-11748 GCA_028571005.1 Clathrina lutea | reverse complement strand
ACCCTTGTGTGAAGTTTCAGCGGAATCGAGCCACATTTGGCCGAGATATAAAAAGTAGAACTCTAGAAAACAGTAAATTGAGAAAAGAGCATTTGAAATTCCCGCCATACGTAGCCGCCGACGCTAAAAGTACTGGCATGATGTCATTATGCGTCACACGCTTATGTCGGGTCCTCTGCTCACTTCGCCCAAAGGAAGGTCCATATTGATAGACCCCGAAAGTGCACTAATTTCAAAAACGGTCCGATGAGCCTATAGGGTAGGGGGTGCCACCCTTAAGTAGCTGAGAATACATTCCTTTATCCAATAGTCATCACAACACTCCTCACCTGCTCTTCGAGAGAGCCACGTGTCAAAAATGGCATTTGGGGTACAAATACGACATCTGCTCTGCTCAGATATCGACGCACTGATCCTTGAGAGACAAAATGAAAGAAACTTTGAGCATCATCATTGGTGATCAAGAAGCACATAATGAACAAAGAACAGGACAAGAGGAGAGAGAGAGAGAGAGACAGACAGACAGACAGACAGACAGACAGAGAGAGAGAGAGGTAGAAACAGAGAGCGAGAGAGTGTTGATAGTTGAGAGAGAGGGAGAGAGAGAGGTAGAAACAGAGAGCGAGAGAGTGTTGATAGTTGAGAGAGACAGAGAGAGACAGAGACGAGAGAGAGTGAAGAGCCAGAGAGGGAGGGAGGGAGGGAGGGAGTAAGAAACAGACAGACAGCGAGAGGTGGGGGGTGATAGTGAAAGAGATTCAGTTTGAGGCAAACAGTTTAGATTTTGCCCTACCAGTTGACGGCCAGATTCCGCGAAGAACTCGCAAAAGAGAGCTTTTTCCACAACCTGCAATGTAGGCAAAATAGAGAAAAAGCTCACCCAATGAAATCAACAAGAACTGAGGAAATATTCTGCTTTGCAGCTAAAGTCGATCATCAAAATGCTTCAACTAACGCGGAGAAAAAGAAGAGAACTGCAAAACCAGAGCTGAAAGGGACACTGCGACACTTTTTCGACTTCATTATTTTTTTTTTGCCAAAATAGACATGTATTGCCTGTGTGGCCTCCATGTTTCTCGTACATGTAGTTGACGCGTTGATATTAACTTTCACGCTTGGCGCGAAGGTGGGATCAATACTCCAAAGGCCGTGGTGTGTATTGTCAATCTTAGGCTCCTGTAATTTGAAAGCCACGTTTTCGTTGTAATCTCACTCTTCCTCCTCCTCCTTCTTGATCGTTGTTGTTGTTGTCGACAGTGAAGGGACCTTCTCCATCCCGCTCCCGAATTTGCTCTTCCATAGTCTTAGAACTGATCGCCTGTTCCACAGGCTGCGAAGAAAGCTGCATGAAGTACACGGAGATTTTTTTTCTTTTTCATACCTTTTTTTTTTCTTTTGCAAAGTTCTCATCTTCACTACTAGCTGGGTTGTTTTCCTTTTTTGTCTGAAATGGCAATGCTTCTCACGTGTTGACGTGGCTTCGTGGATTGATCTCTCGGCCCGGGCCATTTTCCAATGTGCATAACCGTGCGCATTACATGAATTCAAAGTTGAGCGCCTGTTGCAGTGTTTAACGCCTCTCACCGGTTGGGCCCGTAATGACCATTCCTTTGCCTTGCACGATCTGCAAATTGAGGTCTGTCAGCAAAAAAAGAAAAGAATGAACAAAAGAAAACCTCACACCACTCCACAGCGCTACTGTTACAGGACGTTTCCTCCATTTCTCTGCTTGGTACCAGTTGGCAGAATCCGAAAGGGTAAGAAGAACATCACTGATCATTCAAGTTTTAGTACTGCACTTAAGGGTAGTTCTAACCACTCGGGGCATGATTTTCTGTTTGGGCTAGTTGCAAAGATATTTCAGACAAAACTGGAGACCCGATTGTAGAGCACCCAGACAAAACCCACAACGCAGAGTTATTGCTGTTGTATCATGTGAAACAAAGTGATTGTATCATGTGAAACAAAGTGATTGTATCATGTGAAACAAAGTGATGGCATTGAACTGAAGTTTTGAGCTGCCCATTTAGTCTCTCTCTTTTCACCATAACTCACCCAAACAACCACATATAAAGATACAGTTTTCAGGATACATAAGCTGGTATTCTACAATCGTTGCCCCCTTCCTTCTATTTTTCAATTTTCTCTCGTAAATTGTAGAAGTGTGAGATCTCAGTCAAATGAGGAAGAACTGCCTTTGAGTTACAAAAAAAAAAAAAAAGACCAGAAAAGATAAAGAAGTAATCAAACGTTTGAACAACAAGAAAAATCTCTCCAGTGGTTGAGAGTGAAATGCTTGACCAGTTGAGCAATCTTCCATCGTTCTCAGCACTCATGCTCATTTGCTTCTGTCCTATGGCACGATCAAGCCTTTGAGAACCCACTGTCACTTCTGCATGGAAATCACATTGAAAAAAAAAAAGGCTTGATGAAGCTATGCACACAGCTCACAGCCCAACACTTGCTGACCTTGAACCAAATACTTGCTTGAAGAAGGCGGCCCATACGACACACCGTCCAACCTGAAAGCTACGTCAGAGGGCCTGAAACACCGTTCAGTGGGATGAAAAAAAATAGCAGGCTTTAACAAAGCAAAGAAAAAAAAACGATAGATAAAACGATGAACCATCACGTTCAAGGCGTCAGAAGAAGAGGGAGCACACGTGATGGCATAGTCATCCTGCATTGCATCATGCTTAGCACAACCAAGACGCTTCTCTTTCTCCTTGAAACCTGCTCTCACCTCATTCTCTTCTTTTTTTCCTTCGTTTTTTTCTTTACCAGGAAGGCTGTTAACCAGGAGAGGATTTGGCATTTGTTTTGCTGAGAAATGATGGAGAATTCGACGGTGGCAGGTCGTCAGTTTCAGAAATGATGGAGAATTCGATGGTGGCAGGTCGTCAGTTTTAGAAAATCTTTAGAGCATCCTTCATCTTCAACTTACGACTCAGTTCCAGGCGAGACTCTCCCATGGCTCGACGTCCCTTCTTCTACCTGAACGAGGGACGTGATGGACAGTTCAAAGTCTGTCGGTGCTGGCGACAGCGGGCGACTTCGCACCTCATCCTCGTGGTCTGCATTTGACACTCGAAGAACCTCCAGCAGATGCGCCATACTAAACAAAGAACCAGAGAGAACGGCACACTAGCAAGACTTGTCAAGCAACAGCCTTCTTCCCCAACAGTACGTTGATACTGAAAGAAAATTCGATAAGTGCCATTACTCTGAGCTTGACCAGGGCTCCAACACGCTGTATTTAAGAATGGAACCGACAAGAACTCCCATCGCTTTGCTTCAACTCTCGTCTGCGAGGCAATTAGGTACTGCAAGTATGAGCTTCGGCCTAACACAGAGTGAGCGCGTTCATGAAAATTTCTCAAGATCACTCCTTGCAAGGGCCACTCTTCTTCTTCGTCAGCATGTTGATATGAACTAGAAACCGTACACCTTCACCGCCTCGACAAGCAAAAAGTTACAGAACACACACACGGAACTCGTCCCAGATTACAGGACATGACAAGCTCAACAATTATATTACTAGTTACAAAGACTAAGAGTATGAAATACTTCTTTCTGATTGTGAAGCTTGCTGTGTAAGGTCCAGAAGAAACTTATTGAGGCATTTGCTGATCTGGTCAAGGACCATATTGTCATTGGTAGATTGTGCTTTCTTTATCATTTCAATTAGGTTATTGCTAACCGGTGGGCATAGCCAGCAATCTCTGAGAATGAGTTGCTCATGTCGAGCAAAGACGTGAACTGAGAGATGAGGTAGATCGTCTCAAACGACGCCTAGAAAGAAGAGAGAGAAATGGGGCATTCAGAGACTGAGAGGAAGGGGGAGAGAGGACGTGAGATACAAAACAAAGTCTGAGAAAGAGCGGGTGCAGATCAGAAGACAACAGACAGTGAACATTGAAGGTGGGGGAGGAGGAGGAAGAAGAGCAGAACGAAGGGCAGGATATATATCTACAATATATGGATGATGTTCTTTTCAGTGTCACGCCTACTGAACATGCTAAGACAAGGTCTCACCTCTGATATGATTGAAGCCAAGTGTGCATCAGGATAAGCACCGGAAAGAATAGGAATGGCGATGATGAGGTAGCTCAGAATGCTTCCAAGGTAATCAAAAAGGTTGACGGACACTGCACGCCAAAACCAGAAATGACTCAAGACAGGTGGCAACCATTGATTCTTCACAAGCAAGGCAATCCCCTTTTTCATGCTACCCTGACATGAAAATCAGCCTCCAGGAGAAATTTAACAAAGAAGGGAAAGAACAGCCGCGCGATTACTTACAGCTTAAGAAAAATTCTCGCACGACAATTTTCCCCTGTGCTGAGAATAGTGACTGTGGAGGAACAAAGCAGGAGAATTCCAAAATCATGCATTGTTCACATCGTCAAAAATCGCTGGAACTAGCAAGTCAATCAAATCCAAAGACTAGAACTACTTCACTTCAAAGATAAAAGGATTTCAGAGTTGGAGAAGAGATCTTTTACAATCCATACACATATTCGAGTCAGAAAGAGGATTTAGAGATTCAAGAAAATGAGCGTTTGCATTGTGTACATTCTCACTCCTCTCTATTCTCTTTCTAGCTCTCGCTCTCTCTCTCTCTCTCTCTCTTTCTCTCTTTCCCTATCTCTTAATTTTCCCTTTCTTTCACTCACTCCATGGGCTTCAACAATTACTCACAGAGAAAGTCTCAATCATTTTCTTGCTCTCCAAAGCACCGGACCTGCAGCAGACGTGAAAACGAACATCCGTCAAACAAGAAAGTTCGCCTGTCAACGCTGCCCTGGATGCCATGAAATTCATGCACAAGTCACTGCACCAAGTCCAGCCAAATCTGACACGGGCTGCAAACAAGAGACTCACGCACACACAGCAACTCTACCTCTCATCTCCTCCTTGGCACAAATCTCACCGGTGAAAGGCGATGGCCTCCGCCTGCAGTCTCATCTGAACATGATGGAACCTTTCAAAGTGAAAAGAAAAGAAGACCACGTTAAAAGAAGGGAATGAACTGCATAGTCTTCACAAGAAACCACCTACTCTTACAAGAAGTTAAGACAAGCTCTGAGTTGTCCGTTCCGGCAAAATAGTGACATTACGAGAAACGAACCGTGAAACGGACTTCAGGAAGGACTTCTGCTTGGGTATAATTCATGACCCTCATTTGAATACAGGCGACTTCATTCCAGCATGTTTTGCGTTGCGAGGAACAAGCTTCTTCCTGGTCATGAAACCCAAGCTCAGTTTCCCTCCCACCTTTCTTTCTTCTACCGCGTCTTCCCAAAAGTGTAGTTGCTTCAAAAAAATAAAGGAAGAACCAATTTGAAAGGAAAACATTTAATATGCCTCTGCCCGCCTGACAAATGGCGCATGCGCGAGGAACCACCGCAGGCTTAATGGCCCAACAGTTCTTGACCAAATTTACTTTCGGCATCACCAACGTCAACATATTGGTAGGTTGGATGCCCAAACTGAAAGCCACAACCATCAGTCAGTATTTTGATAGAGAGGAGATGGTTTGCGGCTGTCCTTACACTGGACGAGACATCACTTTTGATGCGCCATGACGTGTTTCTTTCCCAAAGCATCCAGATATCCGCCTTCGATCACCTAACGCGCGCATGCAGGAGCTGAGCTGAGGTCGGGGCTGGGCCGATCAAATGACCAATCGATCAATCAAGGAAGATCGAACTTTTTGATTTTTGCTCGGCAGCCGTTTCGACTTCTCCCAAATAGGATTCATCCAAAAATAGAAAGGAAAAAGAAAACAACAGAATGCCATAATGAAAAACGATACCTTCCAACCCGCTCATCGTTTATGCCAAGCTGCTTTGGTCGGCCAGAGCCATTCATTGTCGGTCGGACAATGGCTGACACAAGCAGATGAACATGCTCACCGTTTTTGTCAAGCTGTTCTGGTCGACCAGAGCCATCAGGTGTCAGCCGGACAATGGCTAGCACTTTTCGACTTTTCCCAAATGGGATTTATCCAAAAATAATAATAATAATAAAATAGAATAAAATAGAGCGCTGTAACAAAAGCCTTTACTGTCCGATTTGCTGTTTTTCTCAAGCTGCTTTGGTCAGTCAGAGCCATCAATTGTTGGCCGGACAATGGCCGACACGAAGAGATCAATTTCCCAAACCATAGATTACTGCTATGTGTGAGAAAAATCCGATAAAGCAATGGGAGAATGCGCGCGCCAACAACGTATAGTACTGCTCAAACTTCTCGCTTGAAGATCCCATGGAACATGCATGCCAGCAAGCGTATCAAATGAAGATCATCCTGGCATACTTGAAGTTGCTCAGCAATGCTTATGCAGCTCTCAGGGCTTGACCCAACCATACATGAATGAAAGAAGGCCGGGCGGCAGTAGATCTCGATCTTATCTGGCCAGATGAGATTCGTCTGTGTAAACAAAGAAGGAAAGCTGCTTTTTCCCTCGTGCGTGTAGCTCCAAAGCGAAAGGCCACGACTATACTGTCCGACATGCCGACCATTTTTGTCAAGCTGCTTTGGTCGGCCAAAGCCATTCATTGTCAGCTGCACAATGGCCGACACGAACAGATCGATTTCCCAGTGTGTACATCACAGCTAGGCATGAGCAAAATCCAATAAAGTAACGGGAGAATGCGCCCGCCAACAACGTACAGTACTGCTCAGCGCTCTCATTCAAAGTTCCCAGAATAAGCCAGCCGGCATGCGTATCGAATGATCGTTCTTCGAAACTCGAACTTGCTGAACAAAAACCATGCGCGAACGAAAGAAGGCCGGGCCGCAGTAGAGCTAGATCTTACACAGTCACACAAGACTAGTCTGTGTAAACAAAGAAGGAAAACTGTTTCTCCCCCTTGTGCTCTAGCTCCAAAGCAAAAGGCCAATCAAAGTGAGCTTCACCAACAGATCGGGCTCTGCATTCTGCACGCAAATTGATCCTGTTTCAATCCAAGAATAGCACCACGCTATTTGCCAAGTGAAAAACGAGTCTGCCTTGGACGTCCCGATGTTGGGATTTTCTTGGCATGTTTGCTAAGAAGGAAATCTCCTGCCAAGTCAGCGGCCTCAAGGAGGTGATGCCTGGCCGTAACTCACCTCAACTGCTCCCCAAACCCAAACGATACAAGCATACCCTCTGCCTGGGAGCAAAAGAGAGCAAAGAAATTTGACCCAATCAACCAGATTGAGAATTTGACCCACAAGCGGAAACATATGCGCCCCAAATGACCCCATGACACACACATACAATATTCTTTAACACACACGCACGTACATGCCTAATAATATTGCAAGGAACCACCTACAGTCCATATAGGCCTGATGATGCAATAATCTCACCTGAAGTCACCTTCTAGCTTCTCCTGCTGACAGACATAAGGCACCACAGAAGACATCAAGAGACGGTTTATGGCCACGCCGAGAGTAAAGAAGATGTAGACAAAGACAGGTGCAAACCACCCAACTCTGTGAAAAGTACAAACAGGATCGTACAATGATAAAACCACCATGGCCATTATCCCCTCTTAAAAGGACTCTGATGACTTGTACTCTGCTTTTTTCTTTTACTTTTTTTTTTTTTAAAGAGAAGATCACTCTGGGTGAGTGAGAAAGAAAGAAATTCAAGGGAGAGACGGAGAGGAAAAAATGAGCACTGGCCTGCCAGGATCCTGGCAGGTCCATGGTAATTTTCTCCTCTCCATCTCTCCCTTGAGTTTTTTGCTAATCTTTTATCCTTGTGTCACCATCCTTTCACGTAGCCGTTCCAAGCACAGCTGTGCACTTATATGTCTAGCGGCATGGCAGAGTGCGTACAATTTGGGACTTCAGTTCAATTGTGCTAGAGAGGTCAGAGCACAGCACATTTTTCTACGTGCCAGTGTCACTATGGCGTAGCGTTGTATGCACCATGAATGTAGATTACCTGTGAGACGCGTAAGTGCACGAACGGCGACATCACATTGTTTTTTTTTTTTAAGTCAATTCTTCTTCTTTTCTTTTAGCTGATGGCTGTCAAGAAGTCTCAACCGCAAGGACAAAAATCAACCACAAGCGAATTTCCTTCCAAACCAGATCCTGCAGATATTCGTGGAGATCCTTGAAAAGGATAATTGTAGTGTCTCCATGGTGATGCACACAGAAAGTAGAAGATGTGCCATGTTCATCTGGTATGGGTTTGAGTCCCCTGATTGCACGGGGTGTAAGTTCTGTGACCACGCGGATCTGCCATGAAACATTTTTACTCACAGTGTGTACGTTTTATAGCTGTAGAAGCCGATTGTGAATGGAGTGACGACGAGCTTGACCAACTGGTTGCTGAACTGTTTGCAGAAGCGGTCCACATCCTGCGTAATGCGTTGGTCCCTGCACAAACACAAGCAGCAGGAATTGACATGCAGCAAAGATACGTGCAGAGTAGGTGCGGGCCGAGACACGGCCTTGAGTTGAATAGGGAAACAGAAATGGACAAGGGACAGAGGGCACAGGAAGGAGAAAGTGACGAGGGGTGTGGCTTTACAAACGGACAGAAAATAAGAAATAGGTATATAGAGAGAAAACACAAAATCCTCATTAAGTACGAACTAACTACAATAGAGTTGAAAAGTGAAGAGCAAAAAAGAGCCAAAAATCGAAACAGACAAAAATCGAAGGAAAAGGAGCTCAGGAAAATAAAATCGGTCAAAGAGCCGCACAAAGCGGGAAGATAGCAAGCGGGAAAATCTGAAGACAGCCTGCTTACGGATTATCGACCGGCTTCCAGGTCACGTTAAGATGGTAGAAGGCGTTTCCTCGTGTATAGGTATCTTGGAGGTTGGTGACCAGCTCACGGCGCCACAATATGTATGAAAGGGAAGCAAAGAGCTGCCCAATTCCTTTAACCTGCAGTTACCAGGAAACCGAGGAAGAAACAAGAGAGAAATGAAACACAAAATCGAGCGACTTGGTGTATTCGTACAACTGTGACTAAGACATCTCACCAGCCCATCACCACCGAAAAGAAACGGGAAGCTAGAAAAAACAACATACATGAATAGTCCGCATAATGTGCTGGCCAAAAGATGAATAGTTCAGTCCTTTCTAATCTGTGACACATTCTTGGCCACCAGACCACTAAGTAATGGTTATGCACATGTACAAGTTGAGGGTTTCCAGACAAAAGTGATAGCTTTGACCTAAACTAAACACCACAGCAAGCCAAAGAGGACCACGGCGCAGAAAAATAGCCTCTTTGCTTCTTCTTTACTAGGTTTGTTGGAGCAGAACAGAGTAAGGCGTCAAAAACGAGGGTGACCCAACCTCGACATAAAGGTGGGGAAGGTATAGCGGGGATGACTACCATAACAACAACTTTCTCCTAATTAGTTTCATAGGTATAAATTCTCAAGAGCTTTCCAGCAAAACATAAATGAAACTGTGCAAGATAAGTATGGTACAGCAAAAGGCGAGACACACTTCTGATGGACTTGTGACGCATCAAACCCACAATGTCAACCCTACTCACAATAGCCACACCGCACACAAAGGCCAGAGACTTAAACACCAGGCGCGTGAACATGTGACGATTGCGAGCAGGCAGTGCGATGTAGTACTGCGATGGGAGAAGGCCTACATAGTACTCCAAGAACTTCTCTGCAAAGTAAATAAATAAAACCGGAACACAGTGTTGGTCCCTTTAATTCATTCTACTCTCCCTCTCTCTCTCTCTCCTTCTCTCTGTCTCTGTCTCTCTCGTGCACAACAACTTTAACACTCACCACCGATGACTGCACAAAGCAAGAGCAACAGCACGAGCATAGGCTTTGACCACCATTCTGGAATGGCAACACGCAGGATCTTCCATGTATTCTTGAAAAAGTCAAGGTCGAAGCCCGGCCTGTGGTGCACAGAGTCAGTCACATTTTCTATTGCATCACAATACATGATGTCATAGTCAGGTCTGATAAAAAAAAATGTCAAGTCACAGGCGCTCTGCCTGTGTGAAATGCATGAATTGCAAGAACTAAACTAACCACATGATTCATTCTCATCACCCTTAAACACACCAGGAAATATGGCTGCTACGTAACTATGCCATAACTGATGCGCATATGCATGCCACAGGTCGTTCGGAGTATTTTTTACATGTGGGTCCAGTTCACCTGCCACCAATAAGAAGGGAAAAAAAAAGAAAGAAAGGGAAGACTAATTCTACATTTTGTCATCAATACTCCACTCCAATTCTTCAGAGTCCCTTCTTTTCACCGGCTGGCATCGTTGAACATCGCAAAGAACGAACACATTCGCACATGTGCACACGCCCGCAAACATGCTATGCACAACAACTGATTGACGCACAATATGAGAACACGACTCGCGGCGGCATAGGGCTGAGAGTCTAGATGTGCTTTTCATCAGTTTTTGTGGGCAACACACTTTTTTTTTCATTTTTAAGTAAAGATCACCCTTCCTCAATGTTCTCTATCTTTCGCCGACCCTATTCCCACAAGCAAATTGTTAGAGCAAAAGCCCACGCCCCTTTCCTGAAGAGATACAAACAAAAATGGCGGGTCCAACCGACGCCAATCATCGTCCTACACGCCATATATGCATATCAACATGAAAGTACAAGCCCATCCAGGCCAGAAACCGTACCACCGGTGCCGGCCTCGATTGACAGCGGGTGACAAAAAGTGAGGACATGGGACTTGTGACACCATGTAAAACTAATATAGTGGCCAATGCGGCAAACGACTGCATCAACACTCACAGTAGAGCAGAGCCAGGTACTTTCTTGTATTTTCCTCGACGCCAAACGGACGGGTCCATGTCAAGAAGTGCCGAAGAAGCTTCACAGACAAGGAGAAGAAGCTTTACGACAACATGTGAACAAGCAAGTCATGTCAAAATTCAGAAAATCCGAAGTGCATTTTCTACTGCATAGCTAGTTTGCTCCCACGGTCGACGCTCCATCGCAACTTAGTGTGCGCAGTTCAAAATCTGCGGCGCGTAATTACCATGAATTACTCGCGCGGCAAGAATTTTGTCGCCATTTTATTTCTCCAAGGCAACGAGAAATTCGAAGCGCGCAGATATCGATCGCGATCGCGATCGACGTATATATAGCGGGCCCGTCGACCGTCACCTGCACCGCCAGTCTCGCGTCACTCCAAGTTTCCTACGGCTTGGCCCATACATCATGATACATGGCACGGTTGAAAAATTTGACGGCCGAGCGGAAATTTGGAGTGACGCGAGCTCGAGACTGGCCAAAAACGTAAACTGGCCCGCCCGTCTACCACCGTCGACCGGCGAGCGCGCAGACCGGCGCGAGCTAGCTAGCGCAGCTTAGCGCTTTCGCCGCGAAGTTTCGGCCGGCGCTGGCTACCTAGTCGCTCGTCACCATACCCGGCAAGCATAATGTTTGGCCATGTTGCTGGTATACGTATAGCCCTCACCCAGCCATGGCGGAGAAGAGGAAGACGAGTGATACAGCAAGTAACCATAGAAAGCTAAGTTAAACAAGCGTCCGTTTCTTACCGGGCCGACGGACAAGTTTGTGAGCGATTCCGTGTATCAATTCACGCACGCATGTCGTTACCATTCGCCGACAATCATCCCGAAATGTACAGTAGCATCGTACCTGTGCCGCCGGTAAGTCGGCTGGTAGGGGGCCGAGTTATCCAAGGTAGAAGAGCACAATGATCAACAAGTGCAGAAGTCAATTGTTTGGACTCAAGCAAGCAGCAGCA
>JAOWAR010141967.1:0-11749 GCA_028571005.1 Clathrina lutea | reverse complement strand
TAGGAAATTCCATTTAGGCAAAATTTCTTGATGTTTCACACGGTCAGGATTCATTGATACTCTCTCACACACACACACGCATCCTGACAGCCTGATATCTTCTAAATTAGTGAGTCTGTGTGTCTCGATTACTTTCTTTCCCTAGGCCGCTCTTTATGACAAGATGGACGGCCTGCAGTTAGAGGTGAGTCCCTCTGGCATGGGTGTTTTCACAGGTATTGTCTTCAAGGGATCAATTCTTTGAGGTGGTCGGTCGTGCACAATTTCTTTTTGTCCTTGCTTAAACAGGCCTTGTGCTGAGAACAAGATCGAGTCTTGATTTTTGTTGTGAACAGTTCAAATCTCGTTTCTTTCTTTCCATCCCTCCTCTTCCTCCTCCTCCTTTTCTCTCCTCCTCCTCCTCCTCTCTCTCTCTCTCTCTCTCTCTCTCGTTCATAGTATACCTACCTTCTAACCAGTCAGCTTGAGTCGCAGCGTCAGTATTTTGAAGAGAAGGTGTCAATGGTGGAGAAAGATGCTCACGACAAGGTACAAACAGTTAGTCACGCAAAGAAGCAAGCATTGGGGAAGAAAGGGAAGAAATGCACAACGGAAATGAAGACTTGATCTCTCTTTGACGTTAAGCACTATCAATGCACAAGTTGGATAGAACCGCACTGTGTACCATAACAAAGGAATTTGATGTGAGACGATTTTCATTAAAAGATAAATAGATAAATATGCAAAGATGTGAGTAATTGCTTCATCTGCTTACTGGATTCATGTTAGTCAAGAGATGGAGTAATAGAATTTCTAGTGTACAAGGAGGCAGTTGTTGATGCAGATTTTGCTGCAGATTTTGCTGCAGATTTTGCTGCAGATTTTGCTGCAGATTTTGCATCTTGGCTTTGATTATTGTTTGCACCTTCTTGTGTTTGTCTTGCGTGTTGCTGCTAGATTCTCGACTTGGAGCGCAGCTGCAAGGCCTTGTCTGAGCAGTGTCATCGTCTGGAGGAGCATGCTGGTGAAGCGGAGCGACATCGTGTGAACTGCGAGCGCAGGCTGGCGCAGGTAGAGGCCAGAAATGAAGCCTCGTTTGTGTTGTTTCTCCCTCCGTCCCAGCCTCTCCCATCTCTCTCTCTCTCTCTCTCTCTTTTTCTCTCTCTCTCTCTCTCTCCCTCCCTCTCATCAGTGTCGTCAGAATGTTGACCATGTGTCAAGGGACGTCGACCATGATGTGTAATTTATTTTCCTACGCTCTTTGTCTGGTAATTAAGCAGCACCTTTCATTGGTCTTTTTTCTTCTTTTGTTTGGGGTGTGCCTTTAGGTTGGACGTGTTTCCCTGTGCTGATCCTCTTATAATTTCAAAGTACTTGCCTCCAACTGTTGTATCATCGTTTTGTTGCAGATGACAGAGCGTCTTGTTACGACAGCAAAGACTCTTCAGGAGGAGCAAGAAGTATGTTTTTCTCTGTCCTGTGTGCTTTCTTTTTCTACTCTATCATGGTACTATTTCTTGTTGCTATTTGCCTGCTGCGAGCGTTCCTGTTTTCTTCTACATCTGTGTACCACCCAATCGTTTCTCTCTCTCTCATTTCCTTTTTTTGTTCGTCTGTCTCCCCTCCATGTCTGTTATTCCTCTCATTCCTTTTCCACATCCTTACCTTCCTCTCTCCCTTAACACACACACACACACACACACTCTTCTCTCTCTCTCTCTTCTATTCTCTTCTGTCTGTCTTCTCTCTCTCTCTCTCTCTCTCTCTCTCTCTCTTCTCTTCTCTTCTGTTTGTCTCCCCTCTCTCTCTCTCTCTCTCTCTCTCTCTCTCTCTCTCTCCCTGTCTTTCACTCTCCTCCCTTTCTCAGACCCCCCCACGTCTCAGCTTTGCATCCCTGGGGGTCACTGTGACATGTTGCACAATTCAATTTCTGTGACCGAATAGTGGAATTATTCCATTACGCTTTCATATTGTCTTTTTTTTTTTCACAACCTTTTTGCCTGTTCCCCTCCCTCTTCACCAGATGAACAAGTGTCTTCGAGCTAACCAGCATGACTGGCAGAAGCAACTGGACAAAGCAGAGGAGACTTTGCAAAAGACATCGGCAGAGAAAGACAAGGTGGGGCCACCGAGAAGAAGAAGCTGAAAGCAAGTTTCTTTTTGTTAAATGCCTGTGGGTTAGCTGTTCAAAACCCTTGTTGTTGCTGTTGTTGTTTTCTCTTTCATTCTATGCACTGGTTTGGTGTAATCCACTACTGCTAACCCCCATCCCCAAGTGTGAAATTTTTTGCTAGCGTACTCAAAAAGGCCCTTTCTTTTGAAGTGTTTGATGTGATGTCATATTGAATTGGTATAGATTTCTTTTGTAAAGACTGTATTGTTGGTCGGGTTGCAGTTGGCTTGTCAAAGATTTCTTTTGTAAAGACTGTATTGTTGGTCGGGTTGCAGTTGGCTTGTCAACATAGCTGATTCTTTTGTTGCCAGTGGAGGCCTGTTTGTCTTCAATGTCGTGCCATTTTCTAGGTCCTTACTGCCCTCCTCCTCCTCTTCCTCCTCCTCGTCTTCTTCTTCCTCCTCTTCCTGCTCCTCCTCCTCCTCTTCCTCTTATTTCTCGTCTCTCTCTCTCTCTCTCTCTCTCTCTCTCTCTTCCAGACCATTGAGGAGTTGAGGGAGCAACTCCGTGACGTAATGTTCTACATGGATGCTCAAAGCCGAGTGGCGAAGGTGGGCTCTGAGGAAGATCGATTGGTAAGTTCCTTGAGGGAAATATGGTTGGGAGTATCGGTCCTACCTGTTGTAGGAATTTGGTTGTAACTATTACATGAGTAATGTTATCTTCGCGATTGGCCGTTGTACTGTATTTGCACTAATTTCCAACCGTGGCGTATGCTCCGATTCTTTATGCACAAGCAGAAGATACTTAGAAGAAAATCTCGTACCAACATTTGATGAAAAAAAAAGTATCTTTGCACTGGTTTAACCGTTTCAGCTACCAGAAGTAGACTTAGCAATATGGACTACACCAGAACAAGTTCTTTCGTGAAGTTGATGAAGCAGGCTCGATAACTTCAATCAGGCTGTTTCAAGTCTGTATGCAAGACCGTCTCCGCAGTGCTTTCTGCGTCTTGATTGTGCATGGAGTTCTTTCAGTACAAGCTGTACAAAGTTTTTGCATACCTGGCACTTTCATACGTTGCGTGCGTCATACGTGGACAGATTCGAGTTGCGTGTACCAGCAAAACTGAGGCTGAACGAAAAGTACAAATAGTTCCAGCATTGATGCGACGCGAATTTGCAAAAGTGTGAAAATAGCTCGTGTGGGAAATATAGTGTGGCTACAGTGCATTCTATTCCAGTCCTCGTTTATGCACGTCTGGAAAGTAAGATGGTCAGCATCATTGTTCTGGCCTGGACGGAAACAAAATACCTCGAAAGAGAAGTTTGGTGTTTTTTTTTTCTCACTTTTTCAGTTTCCCTGTCAGAACTGAGTGTTGTTTTCAGAAAATCCCTCTGTGTAAGTTTTGAAGCTTTGCATCGCAGTTTTGGCTCCTTTCGGACCGTCCCTTTCCCACGCAGTTTTGCGCTGATTTGTTCATGTCATAGTAAATGCCGGCCACTTTCCCACGGTTTTCACAACGCTTCCAAGAAGCATATCCTGGTCAGGCAAAGTGTGTATTTTTACTTTGTTCTCAGCTACCTTAAATTCATCCACTTGACCTCTGAGGTCAAACAATTATGCAATGTTGAGAAGCGTCTGTTTCTCTGCCTTCCAGGACATTCAAGCCGGCCAAGTCGTCCAGGTCTCCCCGCCACCAGCCCCTGCTGCAACTGGAGGGTCTGGCCGCCGGTTAAGAAGGAAACGTTAAGCCGTCCGCTTCAAAGCGAAACCTTGCAAATAGTCTCCACATTGAAAATCTTGTTTTTCCAACTCACTGTTGCTTTCCCCCTTTCTCATCAGAAAAAAATGAAGAAAAATAGCAATGTAAATACTGTTCAAGAGGGCGGATCACAGTCATATATATATATTTTATCAACATAAAACACAGTTGCATGGTGTCCCATTTTTGTATATTCCCAAGGTTTGCCTCGCTATGGTGTGCTGTTTGACCAACACAGGCTCTCTTTCTCTCTCTCTCTCTCTCTCTCTCTCTCTCTCTCTCCACTTCCACCTCTTGTCTTTCTTGGTCGTCTCCTTGTTTCATTTCAGCGTAAAATTCGTTTTTCTCTCACTATTTTTTTTCCCTGTACATAGCCGACCTTGGGGTGTACTTGTCCTATGATAGATAGATGCCAATTTCACCTTCTTTCTGGCGTATTTTCATGTAAATACTTCTGTTCTTTCTCTAGTTTATCCACCTGCAGAGGCATCCTTTCTCTTCTTGCCTGAAGATGAATATATCCAAGTGTTGTCTTTATTTTCTTTGGAAAAAAGAGATGTGACCGTGCACGGAGAAAATATCATGATCGAGGAAAATTTAAGGAAGCTCACACTCCGTGCCGAGACCGGAACTCGAACCTGCGGCACCAAATCGCCTAGCAGACGAGAATCACCTGACTATCCACTACACCATCACGTCATGCTTAAAAAAAGGATGGGCAATGGCGCCATTTCAAGGTCAGGCTATCTCATCGACGCGGAAGCCCGCGGTCTGGAAGTTGGTAGTAGCGAGAGAAGATCGGACAGCTAGCACGGAGTGAGCTTCATTAAATGTTCTTCGATCAATGTATTTCCTCCGTGCATGGTCACATCTCTTCTTTCCAACCTGACCACGCCAGCTCGGCTTTGACCGTTTCTTTCGGGGGCCAGTCCGTTCGAATTATGTAAGGGGTGTTACGTAAAACGTTGTACAACTTGAACGTGCTGCAAAATCTAGGAATATCATCATTTAGTTTATTACAATGGATATTTACGAAGCTCGATAGTTTTTGTACATGATGGGTTATTTATGATGCAGAAAGGACACCGACGGTTGTCGGCCGCTTTCCTTATCTTGGTTTTTAGGCCCCCAAATAAAGCTTGTAAAGGGCCCAGGTTGACTTCCTTTGCACACTTGTGGATCCTGTGCAGTGGATTTTGCCTCTCAGCCCCCAGCATACACCACCTGCTTCAAAAGACCCCAAAAGTGCTCCACAAGGCAGAGCTGCGGAACATTAGGAGGGTTGCACTCCTTTGGTACGAATGGTATGTGAAGCTCTTCGAGCAGCTCCAATGTGGCTCGGGCGTAATGCGATGATGCCAGGTCTGGCCAAAACATGTAATCACCATGAGAATGGTGTTTCTCAAGGCACCAGGCACTTGTTTCGGTCCACTTCACCATTGATGCCTCCTTTGCTTTCATGAAAATAGAGGTCTGACACGCCCCTCTCACTGATGGCTGCCCACACGAGCAATTTCACAGGGACCTTTATTGGTGGAGTGTTTTCCTTGTTCTGGGTGTAGCATCCAGCATTCCCAGGCATCTGATCGCCCTTCCAGCTAGAATAGCTCTCGTCATCCATCACCACCATTGCTGTCGACCTTGCTGGAAAAATATCGCGGCTCAGTTTGCGACACCGGACTGTCTGAGCCTTGGCTTGGTCAGCTGATGCTGCAGGGACTTTAACTTTCTAGTGGTAGGAAGCGCCCTCCTTCCTCAAGGTCCCGCACACAGTTGAGGCAGCCACGGCAAATTTCAAGCCCAGCTTACGGCTGCTATCACCCTTCTGGTCCGTGACAGGCAGTCTTGATGAGGTGCTTCCTCTCGTTAGAAGGCAGCTTTGCACAGGTTGACCCACTTCCTGGCTTCCTCTCCGTTGTCTTCCTGTCCTCAAATGTCCTCAGAATGGAATACACGGTGGCGTGATGGCGTAGTGGATAATCAGGTGATTCTCGTCTGCTAGGCAATTTGGTGCCGCATGTTCGAGTCCCGATCTCGGCACGGACTGTGAGCTTCATTAAATTTTCTTTGATCAATATATTTTCTTTGCTTTAGTGGTCCTGGCCTGGATGGTTACTGTAGTGGATGTTGCTCCTGCCAGCGACTATGTCCATATTTCCATCCAGACGTTTACTTTATCCACACAACAAATCTGTTCTGAAAGCTTTTATTCAAAGAATTAATTTTATTATTACTTCTAGGTGCTAGATGTCACGTGAATTCCTTTTTCTTTTGAATTTGAGGAGTTCTACTTTGGGACTGGTTTCACACATTTTGCTTTCTTTGCTGAAAAGTGCCCCAAAAGGGATGGACTTTCTGTGCTGTAATTTTCTTGCCAGAATTTCGTCGGCAAGTTGGAGAAATTTCCTTTGAAGCCTCGGGCTGCAAAGGCAGGAACTTCAAACCCTGTTTTCCTCAACTTTAGTTCGTCATAACTCAGTCGTTATACCTAATGGATCGACTTCAAATTTTCTACATCACCTCCTTAACGATAGACCTAAGAACGGCGCTAGGAAAAATCGATTGTCTTCCTCTATATCTCAAGTTATTTTAAACGGAGCAAACGTATTTATGCCCAAATACATGGTTTATGTCTTTCTACCCTTTTATTTCATGTTCACAGTGGTTTTCAAAATATCTGAGACCGTATTTTGGAGCACCAAGAATTGAGAGAGGCAATCCCCCAAATGCAGTGGTTTTATCATGTGAAGTGAAGTGACAGTGATGAACTAAAATTTTGAGCCGCCATTTTTCTTTTCATCATAACTCAGTCCAACCAACAGGTATCATTATATTTATCTAGATTTCGGCATTTATCTACATACTATACTGGACAGGTGGTCTTTACATTTCACAACTCAATAAATGTGTGACAGACATAATCAGACAGATATAGCAAAGGGGGTAGAACTACCCTTAATTCAACCCCAAAAGACAGGAAGAAAGAGAAGAGATAGAATTAAGCTAAATATCACGTGATCGAACCTATGACGTCACAAACTATATTTGACATGTGCATGACGGAATAATTTTAATAATATATATATTTGTAACAGGAACTAGCAGATCGAGCAGATGGTTGTGAAGATGAATCCAAATTTCTGACTTCTATCCTGTACATGCTAAATATAGTTTGCGATGTCATAACTTTGAATGAAAAAAATTAATGCATTCGAAAGAGAAAAAAGGTATACTTTGTTGGGTGGATAACGCGGTGAACTTCTGGATAAAAAAATTGGACATATTAGCTGGTAGTAGCAACATTCACGTTGACTATCCAGGTCTGCCTCTCTCTCTCTCTCTTTCTCTCTCTTTTCTCCCTCTCTCTTTTTCTCCCTCTCTGTCGCTGTGTGTTTCACACCGAGCGCATCTTGCATGTTTCCTAAAGAGTTGTGGGTCTAGCATTTTCTCTTCTTTTTTTCTTTTTATTATTTTTTCATTAATTTTGATTCAAGCACAAGCATGGCTGTTTCCCATTTTTGCACGTGACGCGGGATGCATGTGCATGCCGTTTGTTACTAAGTCTTCATGCGCGTCGTGATCATGTAGCCCTGCCAGCGTAGCACTGTGTGCATGCAACCGGCCAGTTGATGAAGCGATGGTCCTTGCGTCGAGTCACAGAGTTCAAATTAGAAATTGTTCGAATTGATCCAAGTCATCATTTTCGGTGATAGTTCTTTCCACTTTCGTGACTATGTCAACTGCTTTTCGCGAAAAAAAACTCCAACTTTGCTTCCTGGTGAAAACTACTGCAGCTACAAGAAAGGTATTGGGAAAATTTATTGACTGTTCCAGCCTTTTATGCGTGCCGCAACCAACAGCCGAGCTCAGGCTAGGCTAGGCTAGGCAGGAGGCCTTGTCACGTGTCACATCACCGCTAGCTGCAGTCTTAGCCAGCTTCTTCGATCGGTTGACGTCGTCGCATGCCTAGTGCTGCCTACGCATGTCGTCAATGGTCAAAGTATATTCAAAGAGATGCACGGTCTTCAACATGTTCAAGAAGTTGTGTTGGCGGCACGTGCATATACGTGTACTGGCAATGCGTGTTAGTATGTAGCAGAAGTTAAATTAGCGTAGGTGCCAATTTGATCCGACCGTCGCATGATGGTCTCTTTGTTATCTCATAGTGCATGTACACTAGGTAGATCTGCGCTCAGTTAACGATTAATTCGCAGTCCCGCACAAGCTGAAACAAGCAAGCTGCAAATGAGAAGCATGATCGCTATCGGAGTGGACGTGCATCGGCGGCGTGTGAATGCACGCTCATTTTATGGGTTGATCGTGCTCGCCGGTCTGTGGGCCGGCCTAGTCCACGCATCCGCTGTCAGATCGCCGGCCCACCGATCATGCAAGTTTGCAGCTGAGACGTTTTTGCCCATTGCAGTTTACAGCCATTCTTCCTGAAGGTTTACTTTTCGAGAGAGAGAGAGAGAGAGAGAGGGGGAGAACTCAAATTCGTTTGCAAGTTGTGCACCTCTGTCACCTGGACCACAACGAGGGGCTATGAAAATGGAGACCCGTGGGCAAGTGTGGCCATTTTCCGTCTGATCGTGGAGTATATTCAGGCCATTCCTTGGAATGATGCCTGTCTCTTTCGGTCTGCCCGTTTGCGCAAGTTTTCGTTTGATCCTTCACGTGATGCTGAGGTGAAGAAGAACTTGCAAGATCGTCCACCGATCCGGGTTTTGAAGCTTGCCGGGCAGCAGGTGGTGCATTGTGAGCTTCCGGTGTCAGGGAGACAGGCGTGAGTGGAGCCACAGATCCGTACGTCGCTCTATCCTTGGAGTGGGCCGTCAAACCTTCCCAGCTCGAACGAGTGAGAGAATCCCACACCTTTCTTGGACTCCTGTGGGAGCTTTGTGAATCTGCCCATGGTGCACCAGACTTGGACTTGGACGTTTGCTGGAGCTTTCTGCGTATAACCAGTTTGCTGGCCTTTCCTTGCTGCAGACAGCAATGAGTGCCCCCGTGCGACGCACGACGACTGACATTTGTGCCGACTGCAGTGCGCCAGGTATGGTTTCTGGTTTGTCTCAGTATGGAGCTTAATCGACCTCTTCCATACATGTCCGTACTTGGAAATTTGTCCAGACTGTGACAGCAAATTCTTTGTCCAAGGGCATACTGAGTTTGCTTTCTCCTTGGCCATACGTAACAGTAACTGACATTGCCTGGACTGTAAGTGGACCACTCAGACGTCCATCATGAACAAGTCAAGCCAATAAGCAGTTGACAATCTGCAGATATCCGAAGCAAATGCCAGTATTTTCTCTTCTCGCTCGTGACTCTCACCCGCTCTCCTAGAGGCACGTGGCTTTATGTCTTGTCAGTTTGAGTTGAGTCGTTGCCGACAGGGTCGTGAGAACGGAGGTACATGTATGCGCGCGCTTCCTTTCCAGCCTTGTATGTTTATCCTGATACACTTCCCTTGACGCGAGCTTGAAAAGGGTTTTAATTTATTTAATATATTTTATGTACGAACGAGGGGTCGCAAAAATTGAAGCAGGGGTCGTATGCGGAGCGTCGCATGTTGATCGACGTTGAGTTGGCCAAGCGCGTGGTCTTATCGACTCTCCGGGAAGAAACATTTGTTCAAGGTTATCACGTTCCTTCATTTGGAACCTATAGAAGAGTATTTGTGGTGTGAACTCCTCTTGCGGTCGACCGTCAAGTTTCGATCATATCTTTCTTTAATACATCCAACATAGAACGAGGATGTTCTTGGTATGCTTATTGAGTACTAACAGTCGCCCCTGATCGAGCCGAGTCCAGACGGCTGGGTGGTGTATACGCCAGCGATGCAAACTTACCGTTTGGGGGAAGTGGGAGTCGCGCAGGTGTGGCCAAGGTCACGGGATTTGAGAGAGTTCGAGGGTCCGAGAATCTTGAAATAGACAGTGACCGTTTGGGACGTAGAGGAGCTTTTGTTTGGCGACGCTTTGCTCGTCAACTTGCTGTCAACGACTTATTAAAATTTCGATACAAAGGCGAAGCGAAGCCAAACATTGATAACTATGTTCTGGCGTTTTGTTCCGGCGGTGACAAGCGACGTCACTCGTAGTTCCTTGGCTTTAGGCCGCTGTTTTCAAGCAGCGCGCAGCACTGATTCAGACATGGACTGATACAGCTTACGCACGTCCATTCCTGTCGTTAGGCACCAGATAGGAATCTTGAGCTGTGCTTCGCGCATGGCGAGCCGATATTGGTTGGTAGGCTAGGCAGTTGCTCTCGAACTCCACAGATTAGGGCGCGAGGACAAAAAGGCGACGAAAGAAATTTGATGATGAGTGTGAGATAAGCTTTTTTATTCATTATATAATTATTTCAATATATCTTTTTCCCGTTTTATTACATCGTTTTTACTGCCATTATGTTTCTCAAGACCATTATAGAAAGCCCACTGCTTGCAAAATGCTCAATTATACCTGGATGGCCAAACAGGAGCTCTTGGTCTGTGCAACAGAAAAAAACCCTGGCCGTACCGCAGCAAAACCGGAGGCACCGTAGTGTAATGCCATGAGGGAAAAGCTGTCCAATTTTGGTCCAAACAGGGATATCACTCTTAACAAGTGCTAGGAAGTAAAATACAATTATTGAAATGCAGATATGAGATCAAGTTCTACCCGTACAACTTCTAGTGCAATGCCCACTGAAACGACTCTCTGCTTGCTGCCTGGGAGCCCTTCAGAACCTTCGTACCAACTCTACACTCTACTGGCTCTCACTTCGCCTAGGCCTGGTCTGTACTGATCTCCATTGCAATAAATGTATCTGTCTTTCCACCTTGCACATTCTGTGCAATGTACATATGTTGGAGTGCTCACCAAGAGCTGCCCACGCTCCTGTTTGATTATCGTTGCTTTAGCATGGAGTGGTTGATTGCAGTTTACTGAAGGAAGATTCCATGCCACTGTCTCTTAGTCACGGTGCTGTCATTAGTGGTGATTCTAGAACATGGGGATCTTCCCGTTCTTTTTTCTTGTGTGCATGTGCTTGTGTTTTGTTATGCAAACTGCTTTTGTGCCCATGTTACCTGTCCTACAGTATTGTCACTGTGGCTAAACGGAAGGCTTCATTGAAATAAGTTGTGTGAAGGTTCTGTTAGAGAGGTTAGGGGATTCGTGAATGGCTCTGGACCAAGAGTCCACATCACAGTCTAGGCGTATTGCTTGCTTGGCGGGAAACTTGAACCGTTGAGAGCATTCCAGAACCCAAATCAGGAAGGTCCGAATTGTGGCCATGACCCAGCTAGCTGATGTTGCTGTTTCCATTCTGGTCCTGCAGCCTACGATTGGTGATGCAATTTGACGCTATTTTGTCCCCACGACAGCAATGTCTTACACTCACCCAAATGACCTAACCTCTCATGAAACTGTGACGGTTTATTTCACGATCAGACTCACTCCGAGGCTTTACTTTTGATGGCTCACCTTATCTCTCTACTATGCTGTCACATGCGCTCAACATGGTTGTCAATCCCCTCGTATATATTTTTTTTGTTCTTTTTCAATTAGGGCCAGGCTGGGCATCTCTCAACCGTGGGGTGTTTGTGTGCGATGACTGCTGCAGCGTGCACAGAAGTCTTGGCCGCCATGTTTCTGAGATCCGCTCACTTCACCATGGTTACTGGCCACCCCCTCTCCTAGAGGTACGGGTGGAAGTAAAGGTTTTACTTCTTATTTGATGGGAAAGTTGCGTTGATTGGCCATTTTTTTCTTTCCATTGTCAAGGGAACCAAAGGATTTACTAATGAAGATCTATTGCTTCTTCTTCTTCTTCTTCTTCTTCTTCTTCTTCTTGTTTTTTTTTTTTTTTGGGGGGGGGAAGGTGAGAAAACAATAATTTAATATAGA
>JAOWAR010141856.1:0-11749 GCA_028571005.1 Clathrina lutea | reverse complement strand
TCTTCTTCTTCTTCTTCTTCTTCTTCTTCTTCTTCTTCTTTTTCTTCTTCTTCTTCTTCTTCTTCTTCTTCTTCTTCATCTTCTTCTTCTTCTTCTAAACTGGTGTGCTGTGTGTTCTGGCTGCGGGTTCCACATACAGCAGTACATACTTGTCGAGCAATGCCGCCCGATTGGAAGAGTAGAAAAAGAGTGGAGAGAAAAAGAAAGATCTTGAGTATGAACCTAAACCTGAAAAGGGACGGCTGTTAAACTCTGTTTTGATAAAGAACTTACAGCAACATCGCCAGTGCACTTTTGATCGGTGAAGCCTTGACAAGGATTGTATGTATAGGTAGCTCCTGGTGGTCCGCGCAACTTGAAGCTGCAGATGTAAAATTAAAATTGATTTAGTTTGTTTTTTGGGACAAAGATAATTTAATGGAAAGGGAAGTGAAGTAGTGGAAAGGATAGAAAGAAGCACAGTGGAAAACAAGCCAATTCCCAACCAGGATTCGGACCGGGACCCTCAGCTTCCGTGGCTGATGCTCTGCCTATTGAGCTATCGGGACTGGCGACTCACTGATCAGGACAAATGACATTTCAGCCATTGTGCTTTTCCACTACCTCACAACATAGGCCTCACCAAAGGCCCACATGACTAACCGCTCCCAATCGGGAGACCCGTCACGGCATAAGTTCATCGCGCACCCACAAAGAATGAACAAACGATAGAACGGCCTTCTGCCGTGACGGGTCCCCCGATTGGGAGTGGTTAGTCATGTGGGCCTTTGGTGAGGCCTATGTTGTGAGGTAGCGGAAAAGCACAATGGTTGAAGTGTCATCCGCCGGTCCCGATAGCTCAATAGGCAGAGCATCAGCTACGGAAGCTGAGGGTCCCGGTCCGAATCCTGGTTGGGGCATTGGCATTAACTTCTTTCCATCCTTTCCACTACTTCACTTCCCTTTCCATTAAGTAAACTTGATTTGCTTTTGGATGCTTGTGTATTTAGTGTATTGTTTGAGGGCTTGGGAAACCTTGTTGCCTTCATGTGTGATGCCTACATCGAATGATACTGCTAGCCCACAATCTGCAGCCCATGTGTCATAAATTATTGTAACTTGTGAAGAAAGGAAGTGGATTTGGCCATGCAATGACGAATGAAAGAGCTGATGTGGAGGGAGTGAAAAATATTATAGTGTGAATATGAAGTGCAAAAAGCGATATGTCGCTGATAGCCAAAGTCGGAAAATCCCGCCTTTGTGCATTCAACGTCCAGGCCCGCTGTAAATCGTAGCTGATGCAGAAAGATCGTCTTTGTAAGCTACACCTGCAGACGGCTTAGAAATCTTTCAGCACTGACTCTTCTCTAATTCCACCTCATGCGTAAGTCACTCACAAGGGCTTTCCTCCTCCGGAGCTCAGTTGGCTAAGGTCGATTGTCCCCGATCCGTCGGACATATCACAGATACAAGGCGATCGCATGTTACATTGAACGTTGGCAGCATAGGACCTTGTAGCAGAAAAGCTCGCTGTCAGCACGATGAACGCTCGAAGGGACAGCTGCATGGTTGCAACGGAGCCTGCTTGAGAAGCCTTTGGGAACCTCTACAGCTGAATCGATAATTTACACTAATTGGCCGGACATATTGTTGCTGGGAGAGGTGACCAAATGTGCACGGGTAAGCTGAAATGTCTACGGACTGTGGCGCTCTGAACTGCTCGCCTGACGCCCGCTTTTTTCCTAGGTCTCTCACTCGTGATGCGAAGACTTCCGCTTCAGTTGTGCGCTGTACCTCCCCTCCTTTCAAGGCCTTCTTTCAAGCCCTTGTTGTCCTTGAACTAAGTCTGCAGGTTTACACGCAACGCCGCGGCGCCAGATGCTATTGGGAATCACGTGACGTCGTAGGCCGGGCAACCAACGACACGCGCCCTAATGCTCTCAATTGCAACACTTGTGTGATCAACTTTCTCCTAAATCTGAGGACGTAAGACTTGGTCATTGCCTTGGCATGTTTGGAGCTCTAGCAAAAAAAATATCCTTTTAGTACCGTATGCAATCATGTGGAGGTTTCTAATTCTGTCGTCAGTGGTGACGCTGTGCCACGGGCGGCTGATTGACCTCGTTGATCCTCTGGTGGGAACAGGTGAGTGTGTTCCTCCACGCGGTTAGCCTGCTTGACAACTAATCAGTCATTACGTCCTTTCATGTCTTTGATGTCACTCTTACGGTGAATAAGTTGCTATGAATATGCAGCGGAAAGTTCGAGCGGCCATAGCTAGCGCTCACTTGATCATGTTAACTTCGGGTAGCCTTTCACTAAACAACCATTGTCTGCCTAGTACATAGAACAGTATGCGTACGCCGGACTGCTAAGTGCAATCGAGTGGCATGCATCAGATGCATGCATGCAGCTTACTAAGCATAATGCATACAGCAGCAAGTCAATAATGGAGGAGGAGCCTACAATACGGTCAATGAGCTCGTAATGTCGTAATTACCGTTTAGCCTGAGTAGACGAGGAGCCGGAAGACAAAGGCCCTCAGGTCGAAGTGGCTCATGCACGGAGAAAGCAGGAAGAGAGGAATCACTAATCTCACTCGTGTTGGAATCATACCTTGCAGGTGGTCAAGGGTTTGGTGTAGGATCCAATCCGCCCGGTGCTCAGCAGCCGTTTGGTGCGTTTCGACTGTCACCTGACACCGCCCTCGACACGGTGGCGTTGGAGTGGGAGCACTTTGGAGGCTACTATCATGGTACAGCTGACACGTTGAATTGCATTTTTTTGTGATGATGTAAATTCTGAGTAACGTTGCACCCTCACCTCTGCCATGGCAAAAAGCATATTGGCAATAAGAGTGGGTCAAGCTGCAACATTGAGCGTGAGCTATTGTGCTGCGAGATATTGTGACAAGTGTCACGACAGTATTTCCACAGACTCATTAGATTTCACAGCATCTACTTAGATTCTGAAACTCTGCTTTCCCTGACTAGCAATGGATATCAACCAGGTCTTTATGATAGTGAGAAGAAATTGTAGAGAGCAACTGATGAAAACTATTTGAAGCACCATCCAGCCATTTTTTGCTGATGTTTCGGACCCCTGGCGCTTCATTCAATTGTGGCAGAAGAATGACAAAGGTCACAAGAAATAGGTTTAATTGCATTCAGGCAAGCAGGAGTGACAACGCAGGTGCGAGCAAAATTGGGGACAGCAGGAATGGAAAGAAAAGGTGAAGGTAATGCAATTTCCAGAAAAATGCCGCTGTCATATTTGACCAGTAAGACCAGTGATTCGTCAACTACCTATCTCATGGGATCTCTCCCCTAAGCTAGGCCTAAATCTGGAAATCGTTTATTGCTCCTACCATTCCTAAAAGTTGTCTTTCTCACCCTGGCCCTCTTGCTGCATTGTCTTGTTCCATTTATCACATTGCAGGGGACACCCACATACGGTGTTTTTCTCACACACACATGGTTGGCTCCGGTATTTGGGACTACGGAAACATAGGTGTCATGGCCGTACGACCCGCACGCGGAGAACGCCTCACGTTGAGCACAGTTAAAGACTATGGATATCGCACACCCTTCAAACATCTCACTGAGACTGTGGAGCCAGGTACTAGCAAGAAAGATGCATTTCATGCAATCACTTTAGGGTTGGAAAAGTCTTACTCAAAGATGATGTTTTGCTTCCTGTACATGTTCCTTGTACATCTTTTATTTTAAAAACATGAGCGAGGACAAGGGAGTAGTGCCTGATGCTGTGACCAAGGTAACTGTGAAGGGCAAGAAAAGATACATCCTGCTGCAACAAGTTCGCTCAAAGTCAATTTGGTGTTCAGAAATGTTGCCATGACTACCCTTCTAGATATTCTTAGCCATCACTTGGGAACATTTCTTGTCGGTAAGATATCTCTGCCTGCTCTCTTCGAAGGTTTTTATCGGGTCTTCCTTGAGAAGCCGGAGGTGATGGCTGAAATGACAGCCTGCGGCTTGTTCACCGGTGAGTCTCTGGCTGTCTAGATTAAAAACGAAAATCCTCAAAATGGTAGAAATAGGTCCGTGATGATGAATAGAGCTCTCTTTGGTATATCAATGGAGAGATTTATGCTGGAATATATGCAGAGTGCAACTGGTTAAAACTAGCGTCTTCACACCCAGACCAACTGATACACAGGCACAATTGTGCACAGACACACGCTGATGGAAAAATGAATGATCAAGCAGTGTTTATGGTAGGAGTCACCGATGGTGAGTCACATGCTGAAAGGCCCTTGCACCAGTGTCATTTTATCCTTCTCTTACTCTCTTGTTCTCTGCCTCATTTTCTTTCTCCTTCTTTTTCCTTTCCTCCTCCTCCTTCTCCTCCTCCTCATTCTCTCTCTCTCTCTCTCTGCCTCACTTTACCTCTCCTTGCATACTACCCATAGTTCGTTTTTCTTGCATAGTTTGCATTTCTTGTCTCCCTGCATAATATTATGTACCTCCTGCCAGGAATGCATCGATACACAAGCAACAATCCCTACAAGCAACGCCTCCACATCATCTTTGATCCAACACACACTGGCACACCGGTTAGTGTCAGTCACTGCTATTACCGTAGGAGAATTGAAGAGTACCTTTGAAGTCCTCTTTGGTTCAATACTGATCGTGAGAAACACATCTTGTGCAAGCTGTTCCTTGTCCTTATTATTGTTATTTCATCAGCTTTTTTCGGATGTCTGCCCTTGACAAGAGGATGGATCACCTCATTGACTTCAAGTTTATACCAACACCGAGTAGCCATGTTCAACCATCTGTCTACATTAGTACTTGTATGGTTTGTCCTCTTCCACAGAAAGCCTGTAAAGAATCCCACGTGGCCTTTGACCCATCAAGCCAACTTTTGACCGGATGGGTGCTAAACAAAGGTAACTCATTAACCTACGGTAAATTTATCGTACGTATGAGTAATGGAACTCCAGTCAGTTGTTTGCAGGAGGAGAAAACCTTGATTTCACCCTGATTTAAGGTCTAGGACTGAAGTGATCCTGACAGGGCATCCATAAGCAGCTGAGCTTTCCCACCATACCAGTCATGTGCACACAAACTCTTCCTGTTTTGTTCTAGGAAGCCTGACTGGCAGGAATGGGAAGGGAGTTTACGTCTACTTTGCAGCAATTGTGGCTGCTGCGGCTTCAGAGACGCTTGATGAAGTAGGAGTGTGGAACTCGAGCGGAGTTTATCCCGGCGAGACTCAGAGCTCTGCTGGAGAGGGGCTCAATGGTGCATACTTCAGTAAGTGGCTGGAGGTGAGATTTCTACAACAGAATGTGTGGACTGCTGGTATGCATAGACGGGAAAGACATTGAAACAGATGAAACTGTTCACTATTTGCTCACAAGCAACCAGCGACTGCATCTGTCGAATCGGTAGTAGATTAACACACTCCTGGCACTGTGGTGAAAATCATGGTCTCCTCTGGTGAATAATCTGACTGCCAGCGTATTTTTCAGGTTCGTTATCCATGGACGTTCGAGCATTTGATGAGAAGGCCGCTTTAGTGTGGGCTGTGTGTTGACGAAATGACAAATTTATTTCTGATACAAAATGGTGGACAAGATGATCTTGAAAGAATGCCAAAAGTTTCTTAGTGCAACACTTTCTTAGTGCAACACTGTCTTAGTGCAACACTGTCTTAGTGCAACACTTTCTTAGTGCAACACTTTCATCGATGGCACAAAAGGAAAGATCGAAGAAGGATTGAAATGTAAAACTCACTGCTCGGATTTTGATCTCGACTTATTCTTTCCTTTTCCTTGATAAAGGTATGGCACACAGATATGTTTGGCATTATTCCAATATCGTTTGATCCACCATTTGTCGCAGCTATAATTTTTTTATTCTGTTTAAATGCTTGTGTCTTGTAAAAAGTTGTTTTCTTTGTTCTTCTACAATTGAGATCATTGCTTTGTTTCAAACAGATTCTTGTTAATAGTTGGCGTACTGTGTAGGAGCTTGCAGAGGGAATACCATGCCAGCAAACAGGAAACCTACTTGGCTGCACAATAAAATCGAACTGCCTAAATTGATCGTTTCTTTTCAGCAGCCTGGTTGCAACGATGATAGATCACTTTGTCCTTATTTTGATTATGTACAAAAATACCGTCCATTTGACATTTTTCTCATCCTTTGATCTTGTGCACATGTATTTTTGTCTCAGTTGCCGGAGTGAATCAAACTGAGTTGACTGTTAGTATCGCAATCAGCTTTCTCAGCACGGAACAGGTGAGCCAGGGAGACCAGATCAAGTGCATGAAAATATTGTATACTACATTTGCCAACGTGTTTGATTGATGCCGACTGCTTGCATGAGCAAAACTAAGCTAAGGATCACCAATGTCAGCCTTTGGTGCGAATCGATTTTGGAAAATGGTCGTCAATCACACGTTAAGTGGAAGCAGATTTCTTTCATCTTATGTATCTGAACATGACAGAAACCTTCACAGGGTACACCCCGAGATAGTCCTTGCCAGAAAGCTCCGCCTTGCTAACATGCAATGCTGACATGAAGCCTAGGGATAAGTTGACATCATAAAGCTGTGGTGTGAAATTTGAGTAATAACATTTTGGGTTGTGTGAACAGCTGAGTTTTTCCTTCTTTTTAGTATGTGTCGACCTATTGGATTGGGGGAACGTGATTCATCTTCTTTCTACATTTTGGGATAATATTTTTTATCTGTTTACAAGGCGGAGTTGAACCTTAAGACAGAGCTGAGTAGCCGTACATTTGAACAATGCCGTGTAACCACACAGGAGATATGGGAGGATGCATTGGGACAGGTGAGGCAGTAACAAAATAATCACCTAGTGGCTTTAGCGCGAAGATCTTTTTTTCCCAAAAATTGGAAGACTGAACTTTATGTTTGCTTGATTGTGCGCATTTTTGGAACATCTTAGTCCCGCAACAATCATTGGATTTTCCTTCAGCCCCGTAGGAGTGAAAACAACGGTTATAAACCTATGTTTAATGTTGGGTCGAGAGTTAACAAAAGAAAAAATATTTAAGATGCTAAAAGAAACTCCCATCTGCTCAGTAAAGATTATCAGTCTCGAAGACTCAGTAAGTAGCTCTATGCATAAAGTCAACCTTGTTGTCTGTCTGTTGTGCATGCATATGTTACTCATTGTTTGTTTTTGTGTTTTTTTTTTTCATTTTCGATCTGTTTGGAAAAGATCCATCAGGCATTGGATTTTGTGCATTCTCTGCAATTTACCCTTGAAAACGTCAAAAGCCTGTTACACTAGGATCTTGTGATAGACGTGCAAGCTTCTCACATTTCTGTTGAACAGATCGAAGCGACGTCATCAGACAATAACAAAATAAAGAAATTCTACACGGCTCTTTACCACTCCCTGATGGCGCCAACGTCCTTTGCAGAGGTAATGGCAATCATTGAGTTTTTCTTATCTGTGTGATTATTCTGTAAAACCAATATTCCTCAACCAGTGTACAAGGCATGGCTGGTGTGGCACCAAGTTCTGTATCTGTCAACTCAGCAAAATTAGCTGTGACATCTTGTCATTTGTTTTTTCCTTAATGATAATATTACAATTTTTTTGGACAGAGTTCATTAAGTACTATTATTGCAAAGTCTGCTATTGTGTCTGTGTTCTATGCAAAGCATTGGCACTTGTCAAATCAACTCATGACTGGTTAGTCAGTGCTATGTTTGACTACTGTTGCAGCAATGTGATATTCTTGCGTTCCAGGTAAATGTTAAAATTATACCAAATGCTATTAGCAAGGCCGAGGAACCTTCCTCCTTACTTCCCCACACGGCTGCACCCAAACGCTTTGCTTCTTTTACGTTGCAGATCTCAATTGATTTGTAACAATGTTTCATTCCAGGTTGGTTCGGCCTACATTGGCATGGATAACCAGCGCCATGTCCTCCCAGCCGGCCAGAAGATGCAGTATACTGATATGTCAATCTGGGATATTCACCGCTCCCAGGCACCGCTGCTAGCCCTTCTGAGGCCCAAGCAAATAGAGGACATTGCATCAAGTTTGGTCAACATGTACCTTGAAGGCGGCGATCTGCCAAGATGGCCCATCGCCAACGGTAACGACTGCAAAGTAACTTACTATCCGCACCGTGCTGTTTGTTTGTATATGTACACATTCAAGAGCCACATGCCCATGTCACACCGATACTAATACATCATATATTCACTATATGTCTACAGCAAAGATTGGTTGCTTCCACTGAGACCTAGAGACCAGCTGACCTGAGCTGTCTCGAGTGCAGGGGTGTATTAGTTGCCATAATGAGAGTATTTTCGCTAGAAGACATTCAGAAATTTGCTCCCATGGCCAAGATGTTTGGAAAATTAAAAAGGAAAAAACAGAGACTCCCTGGCAAGTGGAGTTATGTGTGTACTTGTGAAACGGATTGAGTTTTTCTCAGCCATTTCTCCTCTTATCACTGTTCAGTGTACAGCGGGTGTATGATCGGCAGTCACAGCTTCCAGATTCTTCTTGATGCGGCTGTGAAAAACCTGACCAATTTCAACATGACAGCAGCCTATGAAGGCATGAAACTCCAGGTAGAATGATGTTGTAGAATAATGTTGTGCCTCGTTCAAATTTCTTAATTTGAAGAGCTTATTTCAAGTTTGGTGAAGGCACCATGCCTTCACCACTAAACACAGCCGTAACTTCAGCCCATGGGAGCACAAGCGCTTTAGTACACTTTTTGCATTTCTTTGTATCAGTGGTTTGATCTGAGCTCAGATACATGATATCATGCTTCAAATCCGAGCGCACGTTTGATCGGCTCTTTGAGTGGGCTGCCCGTGGCCAAGCACTAGCGGGCTTGGGCCATGTAATTCAAGCCCAGTTACTTTTGCAGTATAGCTCACAGAAGGTTCTTGAACTAAATCTGTCTGATTCGCCCTATCCTGCTGACTCCAAATGAATCTATGGGGAAGTTATTCGTTGGACTATAAATGTTCTTAGTTGGCCCTTTTTGGTTGAAACGTTCATAGTGTTATAGTGGTGCATTGCGGCATTCAATGTACAATCAATGCACCTACGTAGCAGTACCTAGTGGATGACATCCCTTTGTTACGGAGAGGAATGAATAGCAATAGCAGTGATAATTGTGTGCATTTTGTGGGGTGTGGGAAATCAGCGTTGTCCTGTGAACGTTCGAGATCTGACTGGATCTGAGGAGCGGGCGTTTTGGGGTCAAGCCGCGTGTACTTGGTGGAATACTCATGAAAAAGTTGCTGCCTGTGTAATTCCAAGATGAAAGCTTCAGTGTAGCGGTGTTTACTCCCTTCTCTCTTATCAGACAGTATCATTGGCCAAGGACACATGTGCTCACACACCACATGTGGACCCCTTATTTCAGAATGCACTCCTGGGTAAATAAAGGCTTTGAAACTTCTCTGGTGTGAGTTGTCCGGGAGGTAAACCATCTAAAACTGTTTTTCTTTTCTTCTTTAGGCTACTGATCCGCATCGTCCTCACATTGGTCGGGCTGACCTCGAAGACTACATCAAACTTGGCTATTGTCCGAAGGGAGCTCTTGGAAACTCAGTCAGCCAAACCCTGGCCTATGCTTTTGACGATTGGTGAGATGAGAAATATTCATTGACAAGACTGAAACTTTCGTATTATATTTGGACAGGTCTCTGCCATCTTTCTTGTCAGGCATCTCTGTCTGTGTCTTGCTCTCTCTCTCCATCTCTCTCTCTCTCCCTCTCTTTTACCCTCTCCATCTCTCTGTCCTTATTCGTCTATCAGAACCAACCCTTGCCCTCAGTATCTCTCTCCCTCTCTAAAGGGTGTCTCTCTTAGGCATTTTCTCCTCTACCCTGCCCCTGTCATGGATTATTACTAGAGTGGGATGTTAAAATTTCCGTCAGGCTTCTTTCCTTTGCTTAAAATCCCCAGGGCAGTTGGGAAAATGGCTGAATTGCTCGGCCACTCAGATGACGCTGCCATGCTCTTGCACCGCTCGAAGAACTATCAAAATGTCTGGGAGGAGAACAGGCAGCTCATGTGCCCAAGAAATGCTACAGGCCAGTTTGATTGTCCTCTTGATCCGGCACTTCACGAATGGATGTTTACAAGTGACGGATACACTGAAGGTGTGACAATGATATTTCGGTCTGAAATAACAAATGTAAAGCCCCAGAACGCACCAGCTAAATTGAAAATACTTCTGTGCAAGCCTCAACCCTTTTGAAAATTGGTCCACTCCCACACAAGTCAAATTTGAATATTTTTGTTGAAGGCAGGGATCCACATCTGAAATCTGTATCTTCAACATTTTAAGGGCCATGAAATTTAACACCATTGAAGGGGATGTAATGACATGTATATTTAAAAGCGAAGTTCATATTAACAGCTAGGAAAATCAAGGTTCAACCAGATTGGTACGTTTCTTTGAGATTCTTGTTGCTGCTGTTTATGGCTGTTCTCGATTCAAGACTGAAAGGTATCTATAATTTTAGGATACTAAGCGAATTAAAATACTTGAGTTACAAACTGAAAATGGAACGCAACATTTGTGGTAGCCATCCAGGTTTTGCTTATGGCATCATAACAGCTATCTTGGGTTGTGTATTTTCTGTTGCCAAGGCGATGCAGCTGAATGGCGATGGTTTGTTCCCCACGACGTTCCCGGGCTCATTGAGCTGTTCGGCTCAGCAGAGACTTTTGCTCGGGAGTTAGACGAATTCATGACAAGATCACATAACCACCCATCAAACTTCTTGCCTAATCCCTATTACTGGTAAGTCACAATATTTCTCTGTAGTAGGGACAAATACGTAACCGTAGGAACAAGTACGTAACCTGTCTCACTTTCATCATTCCCTGCTAGTTTTGCTTTTTGTGTAATTGTCATATGAGCTTTTGAAGCTTGAAACGCAGAAGGATCTCCACAGATCCATCCAAAATGAGGTTTTTTTTTCCAAAAAAAAAGCATTTCTTTCACCGACTTCAAAGCAATGAAATGTTCCTTTTCATTTCATTTCGACTCAGGGCTGGCAATGAGCCTGACATTCTTGCGCCTCATCTCTTCAATTTTGCTAAAAGAGCAGATTTGACTCAAAAGGTAAGTGCTGGGGACACTTGTGGCTTTTGCCATTATTTCTCTTTTGACAAGAAAGAAGCTTGTCCTGAAAAAATACATTCGAAACTGAAGGCCTGCACAAGAAGAGAGCTGAGACGAAAGAAAGATTAGCGAGTGCGTATTGCTTCAAAATACCTCTGGGCTATTTTTGGTGTCAAAGGCATGACTGGCTGATAATTGGTTAACCATGGCTTGCTTCACTTCATGTGCTGGCAAAATTTAAGCTGCTTTAAAGCTATTCCTTAGGCCGGCTGGTCCGGACTTTCGGGCCGATTCGCGAATAAGTTCTGCGAAGAAATTCCTGGCAACTGATTGGTTTCTTGGCGGATCAATGACTCACGTACTTCACAGGCGTCATATTGCTTTGTGATGAGATGCAGAATATCGAGCGATTTGTGCTAAATGCTGTAAACTTAAATAGGTTATATACTAAAAGCTCGGCACACCTGAGCAGGTACAATTGTAACATGACACCGCACGCATGGCTCAAATGATAACTGTTCAGGCAAACGTTACAGAGGGATTATAGAGGGAGGAATCCGGCATCTGTTATCTGTATCAAAGATTCATATCGAGTTGATCCAGCGAACTTTTCAGGCGTCCATGTTGGCCGGATCCTGGTCATGCGCACTCAAAATT
>JAOWAR010141745.1:0-11750 GCA_028571005.1 Clathrina lutea | reverse complement strand
ATCTTTCTACACAGTTCCTTTCTCGGTGAAAGGAGTGAGTAGCCTGAAAATCATTTTTGGCTGGAGTTCCCCTTTAATACATTTGTGTACCGCATTCTTCTTCTGTCCATTTATCAAGCTGATGGATGCTGCTCCTTAGGCGATCCATGTTGAAGTTCATGGGGCAGGGTTCTTGCAGTGTACACCTTTTCTTTTTTTCCCCGTTGGCCCAATGCCACTTTTCCTTTTGCTCCTCGCGGCTTTTCCCTCTTTTTCGTTTTCAATTTTCTCTTTCAAGTTGTGTTTATTATGTCAAATACAAGAGGAACATCAGATGCATTTACCTAGTCCCCCTCCTGGACTCTCCAGGAATTTTATCGCAGGTTTAATTCCTTGACCGGCCCGTTACTTAGACCATATGCATGTTTGTGCCTAGGTTTCACTCTTGCGTGGATGGACTAAGATAATCGGCTATACTCTTCTAGGGTTCAGTGACTATGTCATAGTATGTCTGCAGTAGCAGAGTGCTTTCTTTTTTCATGCCTCGAGTTTTCATATCTAGATATGACACCGCTTTACATCATTTTGCTTTGAAATTATTAATATTTCCTAGCCTGGGTGGGGGGTTGCTCCAAGAACCCTGGAAAGGGGTGCCAACTACAAGCCCCTGCAGCGAGTCTATTCTTACCTTGAAAACCGTCAGACTGAGAGAATACGTTGTTTGGGAATCATGCTAACATTCATACAGTGCACAGCAGAGTTCATCCACAAAAAGAACAAGGACAACACAGAATAACAGAATAGCATAGTACATGTAGTTGTAGTAGCTAGTAAGCACCAGCAACGGCAGTAGCAGTAACAACAATAAAAATAGCAATGGTTAGATGGCATTGTAGAGTTCTCTCGTATAACAATAAATAAGAGCGTTTTAATAGAATGAGAGTCCACAGAATTGACTGAAAAGATCTATTGGTCAAGTGTACATCTATTGGGCATGTGTATGCATTGCTTTGATACAACTGTTTCCGTTCTACTCAAGGCTGGCTATATGGCAAGCAAAGCTAATGAGCAAACAACCAAACCAAACAAACAATTCATGTCCAAGTAATCATGCTTTTTGCTTATTCTCGTAGAAAATCTCGTGAGCCTTTTCGCCGGTCGCTACGGTGACGAGGACGACAGTGTTGACCCGAAGGGGCTTGGGCACGAGGTCGTGGTAAGCGTGCTGCACCAGCGAAGCGACCCTCTCTGAGCTGGCCCATACGTGGAGCAGGCGCCTGCTCCATCCAACCAGGGAATTCCTGGTGGCCTGCATGGCACCCTCCAGCTTTTTTACCAGGAGCCTCTCCGCATCCTCCGCCGAGTACTGACCGTTGTGCTTCATCGCTCTCGTCACAGACACGCCGATGGTGCGCCTGAGCAGACGGCACGTGTAGTCGACAATGGAGCCTCCTTCAGGGAAGTAGCTCAGCTCCATTTCCGTTCGGTCCAGTTCAGCTCCGAAGCAGTTTCTTAGCAGCTCATAGCTGAGCACCTCTGACGCCACCGAGCTTCCTCCCGCATTGGGCATGCATTTCATCTTTTCGCCCGAAGCGGAGAGGTGCATGTCGCCGAAAGTCTTGAACGGGTCGAAGGCAGCTTCCATGATCGCAGCCTGCGTCCCAGGAGTGGAGAGCTGCCTGAGAAAGTAATTGCCGAAGAGCGCTGCCGACGTCACGGCAAAGTTTTCGTTGATGAAAACGCTCCTCGGCCAGTAGCCGGCGTCGACCTGAACGTTTGATCCAAGCCCGGCATTCTGGTTCCTTATCCTACCTATGCCGTTACCCTTTACACCCTCTGTAACCCTGCCCTCGACCATGGTGGTGCCCAAGGCTCGAGTTGAACGAAGTTGATGATCGGTCGCCTGATGAGCCAGCCATTACTTCTACAAGTGGCCTCTGGAGAGATACTGAACGAGAAAGAAGAATTTATAACCTCGCAAGGACTTCGTATTCGCAGCCTTTGGTTGCAGGAAAGATCGACTTTACGTACTATAGCTAGCTAGAGCCTGTTGCAGCTCATGACGCAATGAGACGATTCTAGCCAAGCCGTAGACTACTCAGCTACGTACGTACAGGACTGCATCGCCACTGAGAATAGGCTATGACGTCGTACATGTAGGTACGTACATGTAGATCTACGCGACTGCGCGCTGGTCGGCGGGGCCGGGTGAGTATCCCAAGGCAAGCGCCGGACTGCGCGCAGCCCCGCTATATTCAATGCGTTGGGAAAAGGAACGGAGATTGCGTCATGAAGATAGAGGAATTCGAGTAAGCCAGTATTTTTCCCGTGATCAGCGCCCTCGAAAATGGTCGGGTAGGCAAAGTCGTGGAGCTCTGCGATGAGCGGAAAGTGCCGAACAAAAACGCCACTCAGCCAGTCAGTCACGGAAACAGCTACAGCTGTACATGATGCGGCGCGATGTAGCGGACTATCGATATCGTCTATTATAGAGTGGGCTGCGTGCACGTGGGCTACTGTAGTGTCGAATCAGCACCAGTACCATGACGGTGGCGCCTTTCGTGCATTTCGAAAATTAAAAGTTTTAACTAAACTCGGATTTTAGGATTTTTTCTGAAAAGCTAACGTGGGAGCCCGGCCTTTTTCCTTCAAGTATACAGGTGATCATGAAAGGAGCGCGCTGTGACTTCCGCAAGGAAATTGATGGGAGCCTGGGCCCCAAACATTTTGACGGAGAAGAAAGGAAAAATGACAAATCGATAGAGAGAGAGAGAGAGAGAGAGAGAGAGAGAGAGAGAACGTGGGGAAAATTAAGAATGAGAAAGGAGAATCACGTTTTACACCCGCGGAGGCAGAGAGACAGGAAACAAAGAACAAAAGTCATTGGCCCCAGGTGGGACTCGAAGGCTTGAATGCACGACCTTGGGTTTTTCTTCTTCGTTCGGCCTGTCTGTCTGATTCAGTCTGTGGGTGTCAGTAAATTGTGATTCTCCTGAGTTCTCATTGGCAAAATTAGCCTATCATTACGTGTTCTGCCAATTTTAGAGTCCAAGCTGAAGAAGATACATGTACATGTAAGTTGCATGTATCTTCACCGCTGAATCAACAAATTCAGACCACACTGCAACAGTACGCTTATAAGTTACACGATCTCAGATCAGATCAGATCCTCTCTTAGTATGTCTGCTAGAATAGGCGGCCCAGGACTAACACCAATTTTGAGCAACATGGGCAGTGACAATCAAGTCTGGGCACTCTGACGAGCACTATTCCAAAAACAAAAAAATCTGAGCTTCAGTCCCTCATCGGTGGCACTGAGGGTGCGTCACGCATCAGTTACGGGCGGAATTTTTGGCCATCATGGGTGATAAGTGTTCGAAGTCCTGGCAAGAAAAAGAACAGCTCCGGCATGGGTAGCATACAGCGTAGCGACGGCCAATCGATATGCGTTACAAGTTACAACGTAAACGACCCGACATCAAATGTACAATCTTATTGTTATAGTCAGCCGTAACAAAACACAGAACAGGGGAGCACATAGTGCTGGGTGCACTCTACTGGCAGTCAAGTCTTACAAACTTCAACCAGCACGTTATAGGGTTACTTCCCGTGCTTGAGCAGTATTCAGTGGGGTTTTTAAGCACTGGTTTGAGCACTAGAATAGCAAAAAAAAGAAAAAAAAAAAAAAAAAGGAGCACGCTCAAAGCACCAAGGGAGAAAAATGAGCACTATTCTAACAGCTCTCAGTAGTTTGTCTTTTCGCTGTCCACGGCAACAGATGTTCTGGCGCGGTGGCAAGCTCTCTGTCTTTTCACACTAACTCTCTTCTCTGGAACAGCCTTCCTTCTGACCCAGATTTAGTAACCCAACCTTCCCCAACTTCTAGGCCGGGGGCTTATGTACACATTTTTCCATATCTGGCCAAAATCCGCTCATCATTCCGTTCCTCGGTCTTCGGCTCCCTTACTACGGTTCAGAGCTCCTTTCACTTTCCCTCTATTTTCTCTTCTCTCATGTCCTTTTTACTTTCTTTCTCAGAGCGCAGCCATACCTTTCTATTTTTGTGTTTTCCACGTTCAGCATGCGGAGACCCCCTTGATTAGGGTTAACACTCTGTTGGGGAATCCGAAAAATCTATCGATATCTGTCGCCTCGCGCCTGATCGAGTGAATGCAAAAGCTAGCGCTGGAAGCCTGAGGGTTGAGGATAAGGTTGGGTTAAAGAGCTTATGTCAATGTTGCTATCGCAACCGCTGGCGTATATATCGGCTGCGCGCCGCCGCGCCGGCGCCTTCCGGTCGGCCGAACGATTGAACACGGACATACATGTAGATCTACATTGTGTTGAGATCGATGTCCGATCGCGATGCATATGCGTGGCGGGACAGCAGCCGCCGGTACGGATCACGAGTATGGTTCTTCAAGCAAAACTTTGATGCTCTCATCTTTTCCCTTCGGTGACTACAACTGTAGCTTCAGCTTCCTTTCACGGTGCTTTGCCTGGCACACACATAAAATTAACGGGCCATGGACACGTTTGGGCGCAATCGATTCCGGCAGGCGCTGTCAGTAGTCAGCGGAGTGGTTGGTGTGTCTGGTGGAGTGATATACAGCCTCTTCTGCCTCAAGTCCCCGCACGCCAGCACACGAACATTCATGGCGGAACCTATAACGGCGTCTGAGCTACCAGACGAGAACTCCCGTCTGGCTCCTTCTAGCCAGCGAATGGAAGCCCTCTGCCTACGTGTCCAGGCCGAATTCTGCGGGGAGTTGAGCAAGATCGACGGTAAGGAGTTCCGCGTTGATCGCTGGACTCGCGCAAACGGATCAGGTGGGGGAGTAACGTGTGTGCTTCAGGACGGAAAGGTGTTTGAAAAGGCAGGAGTGAGCATTTCAGTGGTGACGGGTGAGCTGAGCCGAGAGGCCATGAAGCAAATGCGCAGCAGAGGCCGAGACTTGGGCGAAGGGGTAAGGAACTTTAAGGCCTGCGGCATCAGTTCGGTGATCCACCCTCGCAATCCATTCGTCCCAACGCTGCATTTCAACTACCGTTACTTCGAGGTGATAGGTGGAGGCGAAGGAGTATGGTGGTTTGGCGGGGGCTCAGACCTCACGCCATACTATCTGGACGAGAAGGACGTGGTGCATTTTCACAGCACCCTGCAGGCGGCATGCAATGCTCATGACGCTACCTACTATGGCAGGTTCAAGAAGTGGTGCGATAACTACTTCTTCATCAAGCATAGGAACGAGCGGCGCGGTGTAGGTGGCATCTTCTTTGATGATCTAGACTCGCCTTCCAAGGAGCAGTGCTTCAAGTTTGTCCAGTCATGTGCAGACTCCGTCATCCCATCTTACATTCCAATCGTGAAGAAGCATTGTGGGGATCGGTACAGTCCCAAGCACCGACAGTGGCAGCTCATTCGACGTGGTCGTTATGCTGAGTTCAACCTGGTGTATGATCGTGGCACAAAGTTTGGATTCCAGGCTCCATCAGCTCGAATTGAGAGCATACTGATGTCACTGCCACTGGAGGCCCGTTGGGAGTACATGCACGAGCCAGCCCTGAACTCACAAGAGGAGCAGCTCTTAACTGTGCTGAAAAAGCCACGAGACTGGGTTTGAGGGCCTTAAGACTGAGACCGTTGGCCACAAACATTTAAGTAGTTCATATTTGTAGAAGTTCTGACATACCAGAAGCTTGACGATCAATTCCCAACTCTTTCTTTCCTTCTCTCTTTCTTTCTTTCTTCTCTCTCTCTCTCTCTCTCTCTCTCTCTCTCGTGAGTCATGACCCTTTCCTCCCATGCTTAGACATCTTGGATACTTCAGGACTGGGGCATCTCGGTATCTTGCTGAGACTGGCATTTTAAGCATTGTTGGCACGTGTATAAGTAGGAACTGCTTGTACTTGTGCTGTGTGTGAACGTGCGTGAGAAGAAGAAAAAAAATACTAGTGACAATTTTGAAATGTGATTTTTTGTGGGCATGGAAAATAAACATTACGAGAGCAGTGGATGGACCAGGCATCAGTTGAAACTCCATCATCCCAATACAAGAAAAAAAATCCTTTATAAAACTCAAAAGCATAAAAACCAGTCCTACTTTTATACCCACTTGTTTCGTGACCTATTTCGCGACGGGAGAGGGCACTAGAGATGTCACACACGGCAACAGATCCCAGCTGCAGGCTTGTGCAACATGAGCAAAAAAAGCAAGGAAAGGCATTGATGAGAATGGAGAAAGGAATGGCCGGTGACAGCTTTTGGAATCGATCCTTTAAATTGAAAAACTGAGGCGCCGCTACCATTCGGAAACTGTCCAACTCTCGATGTATGATAGGCTGTGCATAGCTTGGCGAATTCCCATAGACTTCTAGGGCTACATTCCAGTTATTCCGGGTCCAGCATGAGAGTACTCCCGCCAGTGCGGCATGACTGCAAGAAGCTACATTATCAGAGTTCCTCAAAGAGAGTGCTCAACGCCAAGACACTGCTAGGCCTAAACGTGCCAGAACAGTCCCAGGGCACCTCACAGAGGTGTTTTCAAGGTGCACCTCAGGCTTGAGGTGTTTTCTTGATCTTATGACTCTCCAAAAAGTGACTAGAAAGTAGATCAATTAGGAGAAAGATGTGGTCTCCCTGAAGTGAGTGGCGATCGAGGAAAAAAAAAGGAGAGGAGGGAGGGAAAAGTTTTTTTTTTTCTTTTAAGTGAGTGGCGATCGAGTAACTTGAAAAAGAAAAGGTCATCGGGAAGCACAGGAGTGAGGGAAAAAAAGCCACTGAAGAGACAATCAGTCAGGAAAAGGAGGTTTTTTTCCCAACTTTGCTGCCAGTTAGGAAATAAGGTGTTTTCCCGACTTTGCTGCCAGTTAGGAAAAGAAAATACCTTTTTTGTATGTTGTATCCCCGTGAAGTGCTCTTGTAGTCGAAAGGTTTAATCTCAAGTTAGAGTTTCATTATAAACGATCTGAATTGGGTCCCAATTCCCCTACACTTAAGAAGAGACTGATCAAGGTCACAGTCAGGAAAAGCGGATGCACCCGTGCCACCTTCACCGCCTCTAAGCATCCAAACAGCCTATCTCAGCACCTTTGGACACTACCCGTAGTACTACATGCACATTTGGTATCATCCCCCCACCTCAGTCTAGGCACACACAGTGTATAATATAAAAATAATAATAATTATTATTATGTACGTATCCCACCACATATTCACGTACCATCTACACCTCCCAATACAATTGACACACGTACCAACTACACCCAACGTAGAGTTGACACACATAAGAACTAGACCTCCCAATATACACTTGACTGGCACACGTACCAACTAGACCTCCCAACATAGAGTGGACATGCACACGTACCTACTACACCTCCCAATATACAGTTGCTACATAGACGCTAGATTGTCACACAGCTTCTACTACCTGTTTGGAAATTGTTTATAGTGAAATTATGAGTTGCACTAATGACCTTGTCAAATATAAACAAGTATATGAAAATGTTGCCTTGTGACTGATATGCTAAACCCGATATACCCCTTGAAAAAGAAGATAGTTTTGAACCCCTCAGCCGGTGAACTGCATGTTTTAAGCTGAACCCTTTCATTGATTATTGATCATCATTTTAATAATGTTCATGTCATGTAAGGCACAGAAGAAAGCTTTCATAATTAGGGAAGACAATTCAATTATAAATTAATGCCTGGCTGATTGAGCCATTGTGCCTATTCGTTCTGTCCTCAATCCCAGTCCTCAGAAGAGAAGTGGGGAAAACACAGGTGTAGTGCTTTAACATGCGGCTTCTTTGTACCACTGAGGGTAGCTATAGATGAAGAGCCTGCTATAATTATGATGTTGATGTTGGCCGGCTTGTACTGGTGACTGCATTTGCGTGGGAGATACTCGATATGGGCAAGCCTTTCTTCAGTCTATCAGATCAATTCCGGAAGGCTTGTATGCGTTCTATAGTCTGCGCATATGCCTGCCATGCCATCAGTGTGCCGTGTGCCGATCATTAGATCAGATGGATCACTTGGAACGCTTGGTGCACCACGTGCGCGTGATCTTGAATCACTTTCGAATTCTGTCTGATTTACTTGATTGGTCTCGTGCGTAACTAACTTAATACTACATGTATTATTATGTAGTACTCATTATGCAGTAGTCTACTCTATACATGGGTGTGGTGCGGGCTCGTGGCGGAGTTAGTGCCTGCACTAGCCTGCATCGCAGACAGCGATCGACGGACCGGCAGCTACAGGTGTGTAGTCTACTGCGTTCAACGCTTGAGCTGTACAATGCACCTCGAGCGCGAGTCGAGTCGAGATCGGCAATGTACCATGCTGTGTGTGTGTGTGTGTGTGTGTGTAAACCCCTACCACCACGGCATGCGCACGCATGCATCGACGTGCGACAAGCTACAATGTACCCGGATAGCACTTTAGCAGGTGCAAGGTATAGTGGCAGCCTTTTGAGTTTTGAAGCTCGGAGCATACACTGAGGAGCCGGCCGAGCCCGGAAGCGTGCTAGCACACGCTACGGGTGAAACCATAATAATCATGATAATAGTACTACAGTAGCCTAGTTAGACAAGTTACGAAGTGGTGACATGGCAGTCTCCGATCCGTTCGCGATTTATGACATGACCATGATCATGATGATGACAGGGTCTTTGGATAAGCACATCACTTTATATTTAGCCGCCGGAATTTTGGTCATAGCTATGATAATCTAGATTTTCGCCCCCACTGTCGCCGACCCGTATAGTATACTATACCCCATCCTCCTCCTCCTCCCACCATCCCGCCCCCACTCCAAGGCGACTGGCCGGTGGCCGGGCCACGGCCGGCCCGCGGCCCGAGCGGCCGGACTACTTTAAATTGTGGTGCCGCCTGCTAGCTGCTATGGCTCGTATGATATGAGCAGCAAAATTTAGAACTGGCTCCCGCGAGATCCTGTGCACGTGTGCGTGTGTTATACTCCGTAATGGTCTTGTTTACCCCCTTTGTCGTGTGATTACCGGCTTGATCTAGGGTACAACGAAACAGCCTACAAAACACGATTCCGACTGGCGCGCTGGCCAGGAGCTACAGTTGATCAATAGTCCAAACTGGCTCTCTTCGGTCGTCCGGCACTGCATATAGTTCTTTGGGGCGACAAAATCGCCGACAATCCCAGAACTGCTGATAAAAGGTGGACAAACTGAACGCGAGCGTGATGAAGGTCGTCCCCAATTATTATTTCCACAGCCTGCCTGATCTCAATGAGCGCGCACGCGCCTTCATCTTTCGTAGGATGAATGAGCACAAGCGAGCCGTAGAATTTACTCGTGGGCCCTTGTCACAACCTGGACAGTAGTAGCATATTGCATGCTGCTTTTCGCTTTTTGTCTTTAGAAGATCAGTCGTGACCGGGGCCGTGTAGGTGAGTAGACCACTCCATGCATATGATCCAGACTTAGATAGCCAACCATAATCTGATCTGCGCATGCTGTGTCAGCTATACTGATGAGAGCGACTGCGATCGTGACGTAAGTCTAACACAGGTTGCACACTACTATACTAGTATAGTGGCCATGCATGGTGTATTATGCATGTTGACTCGATTATGCATTCAATGAACGCTTGGTGGACAAGCATGTAGGCTCTTCAACGCGCAATTCTGATCCGGCAAAGCTTGCTGCATCCTGCCGAAGCGCATGCAATAGCGCACGGGGCTAGCTCGTCGGCGGCATTCTTGCCCGCGAGTATGATACCAAAGGGTCGAGTGAGCACATTCGTCGTCGCCTTTCACCTTGCCCACGCCAGCCCGGTGGTTCCTCGTGGTTCGTCAGTTCCTTGGCCTGAGTACTGCTCTGCGGCCATAAGGGATTACTCCGACTTCACTTCGGTCGTCGATCTGGGCCTTCTCCCGAGAGACGTCTCGCCCATATCCCGACGTTGTACTGGTACGCATCACAACCTGGCTCGGGGCTTTGCTGGCTATGCGCGCGATCGAGTTTAATTTTAAAGGGTCTGTCTGCTTTGCAGGTGCTTAGCAAGGTCCGATCATGGGCCAGGGAAGCTCGAGCGGGTCGTCCTCTAAGCGCGTCGGTACGGTCGACAGGGAGGCAGGTCAGTTGCTTATTCAAGGATTGCCTCTTGATCTGAGCTCTCCGCTGTGTCGTTCGCCAAAGAGATGTGGCTATGATAATTGTACCGTGTGTGTGCGTGCGGTTTTAGTTGTGTGCGCGAGTGCGCTGGCTCTCGCTATGACAGACGCTTGCATAAGTATAGTCTACCTGTGCTTGTGCTCTCCCGAGCAAACTGACAACATTTCTCCCCAATGTCCAGTGCGGGATTTCCTAGCGCAGGCGAAGGAGGAATTTCAGAAGAAATGGGACGCCGCGCCAAGGGTGAGGTGACGATCCATGTGATTTCGTTTGATCCTTTTGTATCGGGCCGCACACAGGGGTGACTTTCTTCAAGTTGTGGGGTATTTGAAAGACATGGGCTGACGTTCTGCACGTTGGGCTTGTTGCACAGAGCAACGCTACCCTGGACGACTTCGATCGGATCAAGACGCTGGGAACAGGATCATTCGGCCGTGTGATGCTCGTGCAGCACAAGACATCCAAGTCCTACTACGCCATGAAGATCCTGGAGAAGCAAAAGGTAGGCTCCACTAACAGACACATGTCGCCTGCCTTATTGGCATCTTGTGATCGGGAGCGCTACCCACTCGCGCAGCTGCGGTGCACGTCCAGGCGTTCGGTTTCTTACGCGCAGTGCTCTGGCTAGCGAGCTGAAATGACTGAAATCAGCCCATAGTTTGCAATTAACGGCTGCCCCGTGTTTGTTCCGCTTTGAAGTGCTATGGGTTAATGGCGTTCCTTCCTCGCTTTTCCAAGTAGTCACTTTAGCTATGCCATCCCTTCTTGAACCGGACGTATAGTTTGCATAAGCAAGACCCTCCGGCGAGGGACATTTTTCGATTTTTTCCATCGATCGAATCTCTCTGGGTAAGTCCAATGGCGAGAGCAGAGGCTCAGGACGGCTAATCACGGGTAGTGTAACGTCAAACCAGTTTCAAGGACAGCCATTGCCAGAGATGGTTCGTGATGAGCATGGGCGTAGTGCCACCGGGATTGGGAAAGCTCCGGACAAAAAGGAGAAAGAACAATTAATTGAAGCTCCGGAAAGAGAGAGAGAGAGAGAGAGAGAGAGAGAGAGAGAGAGAGAGAGAGAGGGAGGGAGAGAGAAAGAGAGAAACAGAGAATAACATTGAGTATCGCCTCGAGTTGTGTGGTAGCGAAGATCTGACCCCGGCTGTCTTGTCCGGAGTCACATTGACTTCGAGGTGAAGTGGCTTGTTTCGTTGAAGCGCGCGCGATAGGGGCACGAAATCAATATTGTTGTGAACACTCCCAGAGTGCCCAGGGGCAGTAAAGAGTATTGTGCTACATAAGCTGTACACTTGTGAACCACCAGCGTAGCTGAGTGCTGCAGAATATTTTCGTGATTTACCAGCAAACTCTCTGATGATGGATTGTGGCTTCCCAGGGCTATTTCCATCATTACTTTTGACAACTGTTGTAAATTAAGACCCGCCTCTTTCTCACTTCATTCAAGTTTTCCTCTTTCCCCTCCCAGTCATCGTCGTACCTTCCTCCTCCTCTTCTCCCCATCCTCCTCCTGCTCCTCTGTTTCTTTATCTCTCTCTCTCTCTCTCTCTCTCTCTCTCTCCCTCTCTCTCTCTCTCTCTCTCTCTCTCTCTCTCTCTCTC
>JAOWAR010141634.1:0-11751 GCA_028571005.1 Clathrina lutea | reverse complement strand
TTGTGGTTCACTGGACTGAGTTTTTCGTCTGAAACATAGCTTACTCAATGAAAGATGTAAAAGCATTCAATTTGCATTTAGCTCAGTGATTTTTGGCCATTTGAATTTTCGCTACTATTTGATGGCATTTGCATTTGGGTGGCAGGGGACAATGGCACGAATGACTAGTGATGCCGCAAAGCTGAACTGAGCTTTGTTTCACTGTTGCTTGGAACACAGTATGGGGTGTAATTCTTTTTGTTACAAACAACTTGAAGCCTGACCAAAACAGTCGACTTTATTAGCATGTGTCCGCATTCTTATCTGTTCTTGTTAGGCTTGTGACCGATTTTTGATACAGGCAGATTTTGAAAGTCTGGGGAGGGTATAATTTAAGAAGCATGTGCATTATTTCTGATCAAACTTTTGGCAACAACATTATCGGGAATGAGCTGAACCATTATGGTTCTAGTGGATTTGAAAAAATCCCCTCAAACTCCACTGTGACTGTCTTTGTGTTTTCCTTGTGGGAGGTTGCCCTAGCCTTTGAGTTTGTCAGGCTCAAGAATGAAGACCAGCCAAGCTGGTGCCTAGGTATGGGAATGTTTGCTTCGGGATAGTCAACTAGAATGCTCTTTCTCTTCATCACTGAGGATGGTATTGTGATTGAATTGTTTGGTTGGAAAAACTCAGTCTTCTTCCTAGTTTTTTTATTTTAGCAAAACTATTACAAATCTGCTTCTTTAAATGTATGAGGGAAATTAGGAAGGGCTGAAAACTCTTTGAAGCAGGAAAAATTGGCATAGCTTCTTTGGCATCAATTTATAAATTTACATGTCACTGACCAGGGAAGTTAAGCTTAGCACTGGGATATTTCGGGGAATAGTTGCTCCTTCATGTCGGTGTTACTTCAAAGAAGGTCATTTTCTCCATTTGGAAGGTGATGGAACGATTCAACCGCACACCACCTTTCCGTTGCCAACAACCAGACAGAATGCGAGAACAACACCCCCTCCAACAACCAGACAAAGTGCACGAACGACATGCCAAACCGGCCAGCAACAACAGTCACACTGACGATGCCTCCACAGACATGGAGGCTCTGTTTTTCTAAAAGCCTTTTTTTTGAAAAAAGAAAATCTGATGTCAAGGGGTGTGCCAGCAGCACTACAGACATATTCTGCATAGTTCAACAATGAGGGTAGGACGTCCCTCACTCGCTGCCTGGGTCAAAACATTCTTTCCTTCGAATTCCAAAGCTAGCGCTTGTTTTAATTTCCTAATTTTAATTTCACAAATCAGAAAAAGATTGCTCACTTCAGTGGATCCCGTAACCAAGGTATCATCTCTGCAAAACTCATACTAACTTGGTAATGAACAGCCTGGGGCGAAAAAAGACTGAGCTAGTGCACTGACAAGGCTATACATGCACAAACTCAATCACTGACCCAGTCTAACTGTCTCGATACTTGTTCTGTACGTGCAGGACAAGTTGCAAACATGGCTGTGAGGAATAGATGTAATGTGCAATATCATAGAACATTAACAAGACCTTCTACTTAGTGCAAAATTCTGATGTTCCTTTGACAGATAACACAATGACTGTGCATGATAGTGATAGGATGCCACACCATTCCCTCTCATTGAATGGCAGATCAGACCGTACTAGCCACCTCCACACTCCATGCATGATGTACGGTAGCAGACTGCAAGTGCTGTGCATGCTTGAGTTGATTGTGGTTGCAGCATGCCCAAGCATTTACTCAGCATGCAGTTATATCACGCTGAAGGTAACAAAAAAAAAAAACACACTACGTGCAGGGTAGCATTTTAAAGTTAAAGACAGAAATAGAAGTGAGGCATCAATGAGAGGGGAAAAATAAGCGACCGCTTGTTCCGACCGGAAATCGAACCGGGGTCCCCAGAAAACCTGGCTGGTGCTCCAAAGACTTCGGGGCTTTCTCTCAAATCTATTGGTATCTTTAGCAATTCGATTCAGGGCGTGGGGGAGCCACAAAGCTGACTGAAGCTTCGTGAATACAGTCCTGAGCAAAATCGAAAAGCCTGTGCTCTTGCGACGAGGTGCATGTTGTGAGACAGAGGGGAGGCGGGGATACAGCACCGCTCAGACTGATTATGGGGCAAACCAGTCCTGATTGCTCACTCGGTAGATCACCAGCCCCGTTTACTGGGAGCCCTGGTTCGAATTCCGGTCGGGACAAGCAGTTGTTTGTTTTTCAGCTCTCACTGATGCCCCACTTCCCTTTCCATTTTTGAATAATAAAATATATTTGACTTCGCTTTCTCTCAAATTTACTTCTATGTTTTGCAATTTTCAAGTTTGTTCTTAGCTTAAGGGTAGTTCTACCCCCTTTGCTGTCCGTCTGATTATGTCTGTAACATATTTATTGAGTTGTGTAATGTCAAGACCACCTTTCCAGTAGATGAATGCTGAAATCTAGCTTAAAATACCTGTTGGTTGGACTGAGTTATGATGAAAAGCAAAATGGCGGCTCAAAATTTTAGTTCACCACTGTCACTTCATTTTACACGATATAACCACTGTACTTTGGGGATTGCCTCTCTTCTTGGTGCTCTATAATACGATGTCTCAGATTTTTTGAAAACCGCAGTGAACATGAAACATAAGAGTGGAAAGAAATAAGCCATATCATACATACGTTTACTCAGTTTAAAATAACTTGACATAGAGGAAGAAAATCGACTTTTCATAGCACCGGCTTTTAGGTCTATGATTAAAGAGGTGATGTAGAAACTTTGAAGTCGATCCAGTAGGTAGCGATTGAGTTATGACGAACTAAAGTTGAGGGAACCAGGTTTCGAGAAAACAGGGTTTGAAGTTCCTGGCTGTGCAGCCCGAGACTACCCTTAAGCATTTGTTAAATTTAGTGCATGACTGATGTACTGAGTCTAGTTATAGGGCAACTTGCACCCCAGCTGGTTGATAAATTTGAAAATGGTGACACTGAAACAATCACCTCGCCAAGTCTATAACCATTGCTCACAAGAATGCGATTGTCAGCAGAGCTCTCCTGGTCACGAGCTCTTGTTTTAATGAGGCATAATGCTAAGAAAACGTTTTTCTCGTAGTCTGGTAAATCCAAAACATAATTTATGAACTTTCTTGATAATGAGCAAGTAAACTCCTAATGGGATTGGCGTCATTATTCCATATCCATGACCTTCTCCCTTGTCCCGGCTGAGGAAGATTTCAGTTAAATGATAGTTGGCCTGAATTGGCCTGGCCTTCATTGGGTTTGGGAATGATGACACACTACAAGCACGACAACATTCTTGCGATCAAGGGCCAGTGACAGGAATAGTACAACAAGGTCATTATTAATGAACGCCAGGGTAATCCTCCCAGAATGACGCTTAGACCAACTCCTTTGTCAGTGAGCTGGTGAGAAAAGGAAGTATTTTATTCATTTCTCATGGAAAAACCCGGCTGGTGCTCGACTGACTTCGAACCATACGATACCCATGTACATACCAATATCTCACTCAGTTCTAACATTCTTGGCTTCTGACAATCTTGGTTAGGTTCAATCAATCTACCTCTTTAATCCTTTCACCGAAGTCACCGCAGCAAGTCATGTTGCATCAACTCCTACACATGTCATTACAGTCTGTTGATAGTTGTGTGCATCAATTTGCAGACGTTCATTTTGCCAGAGTTAAACTCAAAGACAAGTAAAGACATTTTCGTAACGGTTTTTTTTTTTAACTGTGATCATTTCCAACTGGAGGTACTTCTTCTTATCCTTTTCCAGCTGATGGAACCATTTTGTCGGATGCCACTTCTCGTTTGCGAACAATCACGAAGCGGCCAACAAGAACTCATTTAGCAACAACCAGGAAAACTAGTTGAAGTCGGTCTGCAAGATCTGTGGGCAAAACACCTCAACAGAAATGTAAGCTTCATGGCTTTGTAGAACTTAGGAGTTTTTGCAACTGTACAGATAATATGCGTGATTTGTAAAGGCTCACCAGGCATGTTTGACTAATGAATATAAGCTTTCAGAAAATATATACTTTGTTGGGTGGATAAAATGAACTTCAGGGTGAAAACTTGGACATAGTCGCTGGTAGTAGCAACATCCGTATCGACCATTTCATCGAACTCCTTGACTGCCTCTGTGATAATGCAATCTGATTCTTGATTTGGCAGTCTGCTTTTGTATACAGGCAACAACAGTTTTGGCTACGTGTTTTTTTTTCTTATTTTTTTTAATTACAACCTGACGAAGGCTACCACAGTGTAGCCAAAACTGTTGCTACCTATATGCAAAAGCAGACTGAAAAATTAAGAATGAAATCGTATTATCCATATCGACCTTAATCTATCAAAATATTTTAATTGAACTTGCAGCATCCTCACTTTCAAGAGACAGGTAAAGATGACCCTGTGCTCAAATTCGCAAATGCATGGATCTCTGGAAGCCTGTTTTCACACCACCCCTTGCAAAATAATAACCACTCAGTAGAAGAATTAACTGACTGAACTGACTGAAGGACAGAGGGCAGAGGAATGCACGCAAAAAAGATAATGAAGATCGAACTTGCCACATGTCTGATTTGTTCCCTTGGGCCAATCTTCCCCAACTTCTGGGCCGGAGTTTATGTACAAATTTTTGCCACATAGCGGCCGAAACCTTCTTCTTTTTTTCGCCCTTCTCCACGTTCTACTCTTTTTCTCAGGAAATTCAATTACTTCTAATGAGGTTTAAGAAAGTATCTGGTTAGATAACCCAAGCCGTTTGCCAAGTCCCTCTGAGGACATCATCAGAACTTTTCTTGCAGAGCTTATTCCCAAAGTCGCCCAGAAGTTGGGACCAATGTGCCTAAGGAGACAGTTGACACGTGCAAGACATTTGAAATCATTTCATGAAACTCAGGTGGTCTCCAATCATTTACCTTTGACCTACTACTGTACTTTCTTGAACTGAAACAATTCTCATATCAAAGGGGGCAATCGCAAATGCTACCTACGACAACAACAACAACAACAACAACAACAACAACAACAACAACAAAAGCAACAACAGAAAATAGTCCTTGAAAGTTCTTTCAGTGATAGTCCTTGCTCACCTTCAGCAGCAGTTAGCATGAGTCAAGGCAAGCCACTGCAAGAAGACCATGCCATCTGAAAACGTTTGTTACGGTCGGAAACATGTTATCAACCTTCTCTTGTTGTTTGGTTCCACCCGGTTGCTTCTTGAATCCTATGATCTGGCGTGGGTGGCACCTTTCCACCTCATCTGTGGAGTATCGGAAATTGCCGAACAATTTGTTTGAAATTTTACAAGACAATCTTCCTGGCAGCACAAAAACTTTCAGAGCTGTTTTGCCCATTGCTTCTTACAAATTTCGCGTCAATGGAACAATGGGACTTCTTCCACAGGATGAATTAACTCTGTTTAATGTTACACGTCTCCCAGGTAAGGCAAGCTAAATATCACCTCAACATCAAACAGGAAACACAATATCTATGTTTCAAATTGCTAATAGACCCTTTACTTTACCTATGCCTAACAATGGACTATACCAACAATGGTTAGGTCTTCTTATGTCTTGATAACATAAGCAACTGTTGATAGCAACTGTTGATGACATTGCCACTGAAACGTTTCGCTTCTTGTTTTCGATCAAAACTCTACTGTTTGTGTGTCCAACTTCTGTGTTAGAGTGGATATTAAGTGAAATCTTATTACCGAAGAACAAAGTCCCTCGACATGGTCATTCATGGCATACTGATTATGCCCGGACAGCCCTCCGTCTTCAACATCAGCCTCTCTTCGTGCTGATGTCAAGTTCTGACAGAACACATGGTCACGGCTTTCAGTCCTGCCCTCCTCTCTTGTAGCATTAAATTGTGAGAAGGATGCTGCCGTTTGTGCTGAATTGTTCTTCGAGTTTAACTTGCTATTCTGGTAGAGCTCTCTGGAGCGATACTTCAGCTCTCTCCGCATTGCCCTCTATTTTATCGAGTTTTTGGCCATAAACTATTTTGCTATTCTATAGGTGATGCAGACATCGTAAAGCGGACGTAAGCACTATAGCTACAGGGCAGCAACGTATTCAGCTGTTGAGCATGAGACAACAATATTGTCAAGAAAAGTTCTTCCTTAACGTCTTTCTTTTGATCACCAAATCCTTTTCTTCATCCTAGCTTGTGCATATTTGCAGAGACAAGTGGCTGTCACTGACAAATCAGTTTAGCCTGTTCTTCTCACCTTGTAGTTATCACTTTCCAAAAGTGATTAAACGTCATTCTTTCATGTGTTTAGTACAAAGTACCCGCGTCCAATGTTGTTGCAAGTACATCCTTTTTCCAGATAATCTCAACCTGTGTGACAGTAAGTTTCCATCGGATATGAGACACACTCAACTATGGATTCGGATCGATGGAATTTTCTCTTCCGGCACGCACATAAAATATGCAACTCGTCAATTCATCCAAAGAGTCTGATGTGTACATGATCATAGCAATCAGCTTTATAAACATCCCGGAACGCTTTATTATGACAACATCTATTATCAAATATGGACTCCCTCATAAAGACTGGTACATGGAGGAGGAAACATTAGACTGGGTTGTACGTACGTTTTTAAAAAGTTGTGTGAAGCTAATCAACTTCTCGCAAAGCTCGAATCAAGCTTTAGGTGGTCGGGTTTGTCGAGGAGTAGGTTGAGTTGTCGAGGAGTATGTTCAGTTTGTCGAGGAGTGTGTTCCATTGCGAGCTAACCGTTTTCACTGAGCGACGTTGGAATGCTCATCATCGAATTTGCGTACGCCTTTCAAGTTTGAGTAGTTGTTTCATAGAGGTCTATCGTTTCTTTTTTTTTTTTTTTTTTCTATTTTACAGCTGTCCACTACAAATCTACACAATGCTCAATCATGATGTCTGATGCCATGTCACCAAGGTTTGAGGGACGAGGAAGGGAAAACTGTGGATATACACTTCATTTCAGAGAACCCAGCTAAATCTTGTGCAGATTTCTAGTGGATGCATGGCCTAAGACCACTTTCAGAAAGTGTGTCTGGGTTCGCGACGTGGTAAACTGCCCAAGTGACCCTCTACCAATCCATTGCCGATCCGTGCTCTGTCATTCAAGTTCACAAAGTGGCTATGTTTTTGTATGTTTTTTCCTACTTTCTTTGCAAGAACTGGAAATCGTCGCTTGGGTGCCTGACCACCTCGTTTCTGCATGGTCCCATCCGGTGCTCTACAATATGAGTTCTGGAAGGCTGATTTGCTCAGTATCCACATGCTGTCTGTGACCGTTCTTGTTCCAGCCAGTAGTCGCTGACTATTGCCATGCACACTGCTTGTAGTTTTCTTCCGATCGATCACCAGGAGGAGAGGTCCAAAACCTGTGACCAACGAAAGGATTTCAACTGAAATACTATAGCAATTACATGTGATGACAAAATTAACATGATCATAATATAATATGCTCACAAATGGCAAGACGTCACAAAGTGGGTCTGCTTGACTGGTCCGGACGGTTTTTACTAGCGTATAGCATCACCTCGGTACGGTCGTGGCCTAGCTCTCTGAGTCGCGCTCTGAAATACTCTCAAAAGTTCAAATTTTCCACCAAACGAGAAACGCCGCCGTGACCGAGACGATGAAGCTGACCCTGAGTCTGGATCCATTCATGACGACATGGTACAGGTAGAAATAGGGCTTTCACTACCGCCGCGCTGTGAGATGAGTCCAAAACCGCTGGGATGTGCAAGGTGGGCGCCGTTGAAGTGAGGACCACACCAATCCCTTGTGAGAAATTAGGCTCGTCTGCGAGGCACGAATGAGGGACGGAAAGCTCCCGGAACGTCATTTGTGCGATTCACCAAGATCATGATAATGTGCAACCGTAGCGGCGGCATATATCCCGTGACTACATCATGTACATGGATATGGAGCAGCCAAATATAGAACGCGCGTTGCGCTGATCGACATTTCAAACGCGGCTTCCGTGCGAATACCGACTGCAATGCGACTGTCCAGCAGGCCGCGACTTACAAGAGGAAGAGCGGCTTCCGTGCGAGTACCGACTGTCCAGCTGGCCACGTCTTAGAAAAAGAAGAGTTGCTGACATATCGATCTCAAGGCAGGTGCTAGTCGAGGACTATTCCGTGCTTGAGTCCCGTGCGAGTTTTGTTCAAGTTCTGAAAATCATTTTGCAGCTGCCGTGTGCTGGCAGTCCCAAAGATCAATTTAAAGTTGCTGTGCGCTGGCAGTCTTTAGCAACAACGCGGAGATGAAGGCAAGCCTGCTAATGGCTTTGGTCACCCTAAGCCTGGTGACTATTCCCTGGGTGACTGCCGATCACGACCATCGCCATGGTAAGCATCGTAAGCACAGCGGGGCATGTGTAAAAAACCTTTCTTCGCTGGCTGTTGAAGAACAAGCGAGACAATCGGGTTCGGCATTACTCCTGAAAATCCCGATGATAACAAGACCAACCACAGCTCCTGCGACGTCAGCGGGAGCTACTTCGCGAAGGACTCTGCCTGTGCGCATGGAGAAATCCCAGACGAGCCAAAGCGGGGTCAACTCCACCCTCGACGAAGCAGACCATGCCTGGCAGGGCTGCTGCCTTCGGGGAACCTCCGTTGAAACCAGGACGAGACTGTTGAAGGGCTCAATCTTTCGCGCCGAGTTGTCTCCGAAACAGGCGGCCGAGCTCCGGTCAAAACTCAATGCTTGTTCGTGAATGAAGCCGATCGTGTAGGGTGAAGTGATGTACAGTATCTCAGCTCCCTCTGATCAGACCCGTGCCGTGCTCGTCAATCGCATGGTAAATACCGAGAAGCCGGGACGTCGATGTCACAGCGTCGCGTGCGTGCTCCACGGGTCTTCTCCGACTGAAGCTCGAAAATCCGTGAAAAGAAGAGAGCTCGGCGCGCATATGGAATCGCCACAACAGTGCAACTTTTCCTGATTTCGACCGAGTTCGGTCCCAAAGCAGCGCTAACAAGCATTTTTCGAGCGAAACGCTGTGGAACGATGGAGCAGGAAGGTTGGTCCAGATCGTGCGGATATCTCATTTTGGATCTGGTCACACTTTGACTATTTAGGAATTTCTCCACGCGCTCTTCGCACGCGCTGTACGCAAAATAGGCAGAGATCCTTCGCAAAATAGGACCTGCTGTCGCTGTGCAGGAGCAAAATTGAAAAAAAAAACAATCTTAGTATAATTTGAGAGCGGCAAGAAGGCTGGACACAGAGGCTGTGCACATTGAAAACTTTGTGTTGAACAAAGAATCCAATGGACTTTAAACCTGATTCTGCAAGGTGCCAGCATCGGTTTTCTGCGGCTACGGATTTCTTCCATTCGCTCCATCCACAATACTATCCTCAGTTGTCACTTTTCTCTCTTCTTTTACACCAGTGCAAAAATCTACTACGTCCAGCCAGCAACCCACATTTGAAAGAACGGCAGGTAAGCGATGGATTATATTTCTGTACAGCTCGTGTTGATCAGAATCAGTCTGGTGACGTGTGTACAGTCAACCGAAAACGCCTGATGCTTCTCTTTGCTCTTGAGAAGAACGTCTGCATCATTGCCGAACGCAAGTAGACAGCTATGCAATTGGCAAGCCTCGCAGTTTGACCAAATTCAGATGTCAGCATCATCAATAAAAGTGTGCTTCTATCAAGACACATCAAAGATGCCAGCAGGCTTTCTAGCTCCAACAGTAGTTTTGTAGTTGTGGAGATGCATCAGACTTAAAATTGTACAGGAGTCCTTCTGAAACATGCCTTTTCCGTTATCTTCCAGAGTTTTCCAACTGTTTTAGAAAATGGATAATTGCTAACTTCAACCCTTGGAACTGATTTGCTTAGCAAACAAGATTAAGTTTGACAGTCCACTACACCATGGGATGACGCAATGGCATGGTGGACTGTAAAGGGAAGTCTTTCCTGCTAGTTGATCTCCCACACAAGCTCATATCCTGGGCTCACACAGAGGAAAAGCAACTATCCAATTATCCTGAATCACTCTACCTCCTCCAATGCAGCCAACCTTCTTCTTCTTTTGAACTGGCAATGAGCTATTTCCTCATTTATTTGTCTTATTTTCTATGCAAACCAACCTTCATGACCAGGATTCAGGCCAATCCTACTTCGATGGAGAGCAAGGTTCTTCACAGCCTTCTACTTTGTACAGTACTCACCACTTCCTTCTTTGAATTCGATGTTTCGAACCATGCCCGGTAGAATCTCTAGCCGTGCAAGGTCCGTCCTTATGTATGTGCCAAATGGCATGTACCACATCCGCATCATGAGACAACTCATCTTACCATTCATCCAGCCTAGAGTTGTTGCACAAGTTATAATAAGACATTTACCAGGTACGTAGTGTATGTTTCGATAAGCTTTCTTACTTTGTATTGCATTGTTTCCTTCTCGAAGTTCCATAAATTTTGAAGATTCTCTGCACAAGTCTTTCGAAATGTTATTTGACCTCAAATGGACCAAAAGAAGAGTCTATTTTTAAGTTGCTTTATGTGAATAGGGCAGGTGTATCAAGTCAACAGGGCAGGGTGTATCAATTCAGCAGGGCGGGTGTATCAAGTCAACAGGGCAGGGTGTATCAAGTCAACAGGGCAGGGTGTATCAAGTCAGCAGGGCAGGGTGTATCAAGTCAACAGGGCAGGGTGTATCAAGTCAATAGGGGTGTATCAAGTCAACAGGGCAGGGTGTATCAAGTCAATAGGGCAGGGTGTCTCAAGTCAACAGGGCAGGGTGAATCAAGTCAGTCGTGCAGGGTGTATCAAGCCAATAGGGCAGGGTGGATCAAATCAACAAGGCAGGGTGTATCAAGTCAACAGGGCAGGGCGGATCAAGTCAATACAGCAGGGTGAATCAAGTCAATAGGGCGAGGTGTATCAAGTCAATAGGGTAGGGTGTATCAAGTCAACAGGGCAGGGTGTATCAAGTCAATAAGGCAGGGTGTATTAAATCAACAGCGCAGGGGGTATCAAGTCAATAGGGTAGGGTGTAACAAGTCAATAGGGCAGGGTGTATCAAGTCAATAGTGCAGGGTGGATCAAGTCAACAGGGCAGGGTGGATCAAGTCAACAGGGCAGGCTGGATCAAGTCAATAGGGCAGGGTGGATCAAGTCAATAGGGCAGCGTGGAACAAGTCAATAGGTCAGGGTGTACCATGTCAATAGGGCAGGGTGTATCAAGTCAATAAGGCAGGGTGTATTAAATCAACAGCGCAGGGTGTATCAAGTCAATAGGGTAGGGTGTATCAAGTCAAAAGGCAGGGTGTATCAAGTCAATAGGGCAGGTTCAAGTCAATAGGGCAGGGTTTATCAAGTGGATAGGGTAGGGTGTATCAAGTCAACAGGGCAGAGTGTATCAAGTCAATAGGGCAGGGTGTAACATGTCAATAGGGTAGGGTGTATCAAGTCAACAGAGCAGGGTGTATCAAGTCAACAGGGCAGGGTGTTTCAAGTCAATAGGGCAGGGTGACAAATAAACATGTCAATAGGGCAGGGTTTATCAAGTCAACAGAGCAGGGTGTATCAAGTCAACAGGGCAGGGTGTATCAAGTCAATAGGGCAGGGTGTTTCAAGTCAATAGGGCAAGGTGACAAATAAACATGTCAACAGGGCAGGGTGTATCAAGTCAACAGAGCAGGGTGTATCAAATCAACAGGGCAGGGTGTTTCAAGTCAATAGGGCAGGGTGACAAATAAACATGTCAATAGGGCAGGGTTTATCAAGTC
>JAOWAR010141523.1:0-11753 GCA_028571005.1 Clathrina lutea | reverse complement strand
AGAAATGGGCATGTTCGGAGAATTCTCATGAGAATCTCATGAGTTTCTCATGAGGCAAAGAGTTTTTTTTGTAAGGGCTGCGAGCGCAGCTGGAAGGCGCTGCAGCCCAATGCATTTTGGGGTTTGCTTCAACCAATGGCAGCTATGGTCAAGCCATCACTCTTCTACAGGATCGTTTGGGCGGTCCACACATTGTCCCCAGTGCGCACATGCAACCACTCAGCTTCAGCGACCCCAGGCTACTGGACTTAGCCAGAGGGCATTCTATGATAGCATGGAGTGTCATGTTCGTGGACTGAAGGCACCAGGCAAAACGCAGGACAGCTACGGAGACTTCCTTGTCCCCATCGTCCTTGACAAGCTGCCTTCCAACATCAGAGAGCAACTCACCAGGAGCCATGGCAAAATCGCTTGGCATCTTGAGGCTCTGCACAAGGCCATCGTCCGTGAGGTTGAAGTCTTGGAGGCCTCTCTCACATAACACAAATCTCAGCTACCAACTACACCTGCTTTCGCCACTGGTGCAAGTACCAGAAGCGGCCACGGTCTACTCCACAGACCTCCCCAGTGTGCTTGCTGTTATCAGCCTCATTCAAGTACTACCTGCACCACCATGATCGACGTCACCACCAGGCATGCCCACGTCAAGCGATAGGGCTTATGCTTCAACTGCCTTGGGAAGCACCGTGTGCATGCCTGCCCGTCGAAGGGAAAATGCCGTAACTGCAAAAAAGAAACATCACAGCACCTTGTGCCAGCCAGCAGAACCAGCTGCTTCACCACCAGCTGCAACTTTGTCTGAACCTGCACCACCAGTAGAAAGCCAACAACTTCTGTCCAGCCGCCCACGTGCACCACAAGCGTCCATTGGCACAATCAGCAGCTGTCCCGCGAGACTACACGTGCTCTTGGCACTTTCCCCACACCTCACATGGATGTTCTGCTGAAGACTGCTGTAGCTACTGTCCGATCTGCTTCTGCTGAATGTTCAGACAATGCCCTTTTCGATGAAGGCGCACAGCGCTCATTTCTTACACAGACAGTTGCCGACGACTTGCAGCTCACACCTGATCGCTACGAGGAATGTCGGTCTTTGGTGATGAGTCATGTAGTGCCGTACGTTGGCTCCCTATTGTCACCATCCACCTTGTTGCCAGCGATGGCTCTACCATCCTGTTGAGTCCACTTGTTGTTCCAGAATTTGCTGCTCCATTTCAGCAGCACAACGCAGGAGGAGCTGAGCACAGTGGTCTACGTACGCTCAAGCTCGCCCATCCCATTACGAGTGGAGATGTCTTCCACATCACGCTGCTCGTTGGTGCCGATCATTATTGGGACATCGTCGGTGATCATGTCGTTCGCATTCCTAATGGACCAACATCAGTCCAATCGCAAATCGGCTACCTCTTATCTGGACCGAACGCATCGACACGCAGATCACATGCAGCCAGATTGTAGTGCCACCAAGCTAACCTGATGTCGACGATATTGACATCCAACCACGAAGAAGAGGATGATCTACAGCACTTCTGGTGTCTTGAGTCCATCGGGATTGAACCACCGACTGCAGAGCAATCTGTCCTGTCCTTTTTACAGGAATACCAGGAAACGGCCATCACGCTCCACGATGGCCGCTATCACGCTCGACTGCCATGGCGCAAGGCACCCTTGCCATCCAACTACGCTGTTGCCTTGCATCGGACCCGCTCTGTCATCAAACGAGTATTGGGTGATCCTCCGACTCTGCAAGCCTACAACAACTCATCAAAGATCAGAAACGTCGTGACTTCATCGAACTTGTGCCACCAGGGGCACTTTCCTGTCCAGCTCACTACCTCCCACACCATCCAGTGAAAAAAAGCGTCATCTACTACACCAATGCGGATTGTCTATGATTGCAGTTGTCGTCAGTCGTCAACCACGCCCAGCCTGAATGATTGCTTCATGGCAGGTCCGTCGTCGTTAGAGGACATCCCATCGCTCCTGATACAATTCCGCCTACTACACTACGGCATAACGACGAACATCGAGAAAGCGTTCCTTCACGTGGGGCTCGCTGAGGACGACCGCGACTTCACGCACTTCTTCTGTCTGCAAAACCTTTCCGACCCTGATGGGCCCCATGGACGTCTATTGTTTCAATGTTGTCCTGAGCCTGAACAGCGAGCTTGAAGCAACCTCCTTCTACACGAGCGCGTGTGCACTGCTGTATGACGCTGGATTCAACTTATGCTCATGGGCATCCAATTGTAGAACTATTCAACATATTGCACAGCGAGACCATACTGGTGATTTGGCGCAACCCACTCCTGTGCTTGGCCTCCCCTGGGACACCAATGAGGACTTCTTGTACCACTCGCCACGTACACAGCTCACCTCCAACTTGTCTGTTACCTTGAACGCTTCCAAGCGTGATGTTCTACAGCTGTTTTAGCATGTTTACGACCCCTTGGGCCTGCTTACAATTGTGACTGTCAGTGTGAAGATGTTTATGCAGGAGCTGTGGAGCCATCACCTTGCATGGGATGAACCTCTACCTTCGTCACTTCAATCAGCGTGGGCTGCCATCAATGCCGAGCTCTCACTAGTGTTGTCTACATGACTTCCACGTCAGCTCATAGCTGACCTTCCGGATGACTTCGTAACATCCTCCTCTTTGCATGTGTTCGTGGACACCAGCCTGAAGGCCTATGGAGCTGTTATCTACCTCTGTCATGGATTGGGCACAGGTGTCGTCATGTCGAAGGCTCATGTTGCTCCTTTGAAGGGGCTCACACTTTCTCAACTTGAGCTCATGGCAGTCGCTATCGGTGCACGACTTTCAAGCCATCTGGGTAAGCTGTGTTTTAGGATTCGGCACTTCTTCTGGTCTGACAGCTACATCACCCTGCAGTGGCTTTGTACGACCAAACCACTAAAGGTATTCGTCGCCAACCGTGTGCGCGAGATTCTGCAACTCACCTCTCTGTCAGCCTGGCATTACTGTCCATCAAACGCCAACCCAGCTGACCGTCTCACGTATGACACTTCAGCTGCTGTCTTCGCATCCAGGTCACTTTGGCACCATGGTCCAGACTGGCTTCCGACACCCACAGCATGGCCTGTCCAGCCTGACTTTCAGAAAGCCGATCTTCCACTTCCTTGTCTTCCGACCCCATCTACTACGTCTCACGCAGATGCTGTACCGCACAATATGCATCTCGTCATGGATGTCGCATGCTTCGGTTCTTATCAACGACTGCTGCGAGTCACGGTTTTGGTGTACCGTTTTATTTCCCTGTGCTGACGTTTATCAGATCATTCCGATTCTTCTTTCCAACCTGATGTTCCCGCACTGGCACGTGCTGAACGCCACTGGTTTGCCAACAGCCAGCAGACTGCTCTTCCTGCTGAGACTCAAGCTCTCCAACATCGCCAGTCAACGAAACATCTACCGCTGCTTCGTCAGCTGGACCTCTACATTGGTAATGAAGATGGCCTCCTACCCTGTGGTGGTAGGCTACAGCATTCTGCTCTCACCACATCAGTGAAACATCCTATTCTGTTGCCGAGGAATCACCACTTCACATCTTTGCTGATTGATCATGTCCACTCCAACATCATCCTCCACTCCGATGTGAGCGCAGTTGTCACAGCTCTTCGCCAGCGAGTGTGGATTCCTCACATTCGACAACAAGTCAAAAAGAGCTTGTGCAGCTGTATCCCCTGTCATTGCGTTGCTGGCCGTCCTTACCGCCAGCCACTCACAGCAGCTCTCCCAGCCATCCAAAGTGAACAGGCACATCCATTTCAGATCACTGGTGTTGACTTCACAGGCGCCCTGGCTGTCAAGACACCCACTAGAACGCAACCTGCTTACATCTGCCTGTTCACCTGTGCAGTTGTACGGGCCATGCACCTGGAGCTTTGTCCTTCCCTCACTGTTGATAAGTTCCTACAGGCCTTCCGACGCTTCACGAGTCGGCAATCCTTACCGCAGCTTATGATTTCTGACAACGCCCAGACCTTCCATGCCGCCGACGCTGCTGTGCAGAACTTGCTTCAGTCACCTGAGCTCACAGCGACACTGGATCGCTACGCTTGGGACTGGCGCTTCATCCCTGCCCGTGCACCATGGTACGGCGGATTTTGGGAACGCCTCATTGGCCTGACAAAGGTCAGTCCGAAGAAGGTGCTTGAACGTGCAAACTTGAGCTACAGCCAGCTACAAAAAGTCGTCACAGAAGTGGAAGTTGTCCTGAACGATCGGTCGTTAACTTACGCATCATCCGTTATGCTTGATGACAAGCCCTTGTGTCCGTCACTGTTTCTTGCTGGACGTCGGCTCATTTCCCTTCCCTACCCACCTGTCACTGAGGACCAGCTTGCCGATCCGGATTTCACATCTGATGCGCCGCTCCTGACACGTCTATTCTCTCGCCATGCTGCCCTGTTCAAGCAGTTCTGGCGACGATGGCACTCGGAGTACCTCACTTCATTGCGTGAGTTTCACCGCAGCTCCAGTTCCTCTCAACCATCGGTTGCAGTTGGTGATGTGAATCAAGTACATTCAGAGACACCTCGCCCGACCTGGCCTCTGGCAGTTGTCACAGAGCTCCTACCAAGTTCAAATGGGATTGTGTGTACGGTCCGCATCCGCACTGCTACCGGTCACAGCACCACCCGACCACTAATACGGTTGTACCCTCTGGAAGTCAGTGCTGCTGTTAGGTCTCAACCATCCCATACGACTCCAGACAATGTCATCCCAACATCTTCATCCACCACTTCTGCCACCAGATCCTCCGGCACTCGACCGCGCCGTGCCGCCGCCAGGACAACTCAAGCTCTTGTCAACTGCCTCCTGCACTCCGGTTCTGACTAACTTTCAGACAGACAATATCTCCGTTCTGCACTCTTCCGTTGGTTTTCTTGCTTGTGTACTCTCGTCCCATTCTTGTGGGGCGGGAATGTCATGACTGCATGATCTCACGTATGTACTGTGAACTCTGAACCATTATACCCACTGTGCAAACATGCCCACCATGCACTCACCCATTGCTTGCTTAATTCTTGCTTCTTCTAAGATTGCTCAAGACATGATGTCTTAACCGATTGTGTGTTTCCGTTGCATTCTCACAGCCCCTGTGCTGTACGTGACTGGGATTCCCCTAGGGTAGCTAATCCTCAACTATAGATGATCACGACACAATGGACGCAGAAGAGACCACGCGCCGCAACAAATGACAGTCCCGCCCGCCAGACATGCCTGGTTCGTTGGAGACCAGCAGTCGACTCTCCAAATCCAGTTCGAAATCATCAGCTGATCGACGTAGGATCCTTGAGGCTCAGTTAGCAGTAAAATGGGCTCAGCTTGAGAAGAAGAAGCTGGAGGTGGAGGAGCGCATTCTAGAAGGGGAATACACACTCCATTGTGCTCTCAGCAACGCAGCCCCCAGTCCGACATCATCCATTCCTTTGGACAAAAAGATGGCCAAAATGTACGAGTGGCTTCACTCGGAGTCGGAGTCAGGAGAAGACGCCATTTGTGCAACCACCGATCCCACCGTCGCCACTCTGCCTGCCCAAGAAGAGCATCCTCAGGAGTCTTTCCTTGCCAGTGCTGTTGCAACAGATCGTCGACTGGGTGATTTCGATCAAGCTGCCGATGTCAAAAGTTTCATGAATTTCGCAGCACGTGCATCGGCCAAGATGGCGGCAGACACAGCTGGCCTCGAACCAGGCCCAACCACTTGTTGATATGGTGAAGAGCCAGAGGGCAAGCGATTCGCTTACCCCCTGGCTCGTCCCCATATCAACACAAGCAATTGGGCCTGGTTCGAGGCTACAGACACAGCGTGCGAGCTGTCCGATGTTGTTGCCAAGGAGTCGCCGTTGTTGGACAAAATCGGTGACGTGATTATGTCGGCTGTGGATACGCGTGCGTTTGAAGCGGACCACGCGATGCTTATTATGGACTTGGATCTGTTATGCCAGCAATCTCTGGCCCTGCTGTTTTTCCGGCAAGTTCTGCGGTCTTGGCTGATGGTTTTTCTGTTTCCGTATCCCAATCTGTTTCTAACCCAATCCCCACCAGCCATATGAGGTCCCATGTCACGCCCTTGTACCTGTCACAACTGCTGTTACCTCTGCTGGCACGTCAACCTTGCCAATACTTCCACCAGACACTTTATGTCCTCCCCCAACACCACCAGTCACTCGCCGGACAGTTTGCGCTGTAAGTCGTGAGGACAAGGTCGCAACAGAAGTGCATGGATTGCGACAGCCATTACCGTGGTTACACGCAGCACAACACGCTGTGGATCAGCCTTCTACCATTGATTCTGAGGTGAACAAGCTGGCGGAAGCCCTATCGTCAGCATTTACCCGTACACAGCCAGTTACCAGTACAACCAGTACCTCAGATCTCAGCCGTTATGTTGCCAGACAAGGCCAGGAAAAGTTTCTACCAAATTTTTCTGGTCTACCTGAAGAATGGCCAATTTTCAAAGAACTCTTTCTGAGTTCCACCCGCTCTTGTGGCTTTTCTGACGCCGAGAATTTGGGACACCTTCAACGCAGCCTTCTTGGAACGGCTTGGATGTTGTCCAGGCACTACTGGCAGTACCTGTCAACGTGTCAGAAATCATGAAACTGTAGGAGATGCGATTTGGACACCCTGATCTTGTGGTCCAGTCTCTGCTACAGAAGGTGAAGGCAATGCCACATACCGATGAAGGCCATTTTGATGCCCTACTGGAATACACTACAGCTGTCAACAATATGATTTCAACGATGAAGTTGCTGAGCACAACAGGGCACATGACCAACCCTCAGTTGTGAAGCGAACTCGTAGGCCGCCTCCCCATTTCTTGGCAAATGCAGTGGGGTGAATCCTTGGCCCAGAAGCAGCTCTGTAAGTCGACCTTGGACGTGCTGTCTGACTGGCTCTCTGCGAAGGCAGAAGCCATTACGCTCTTCTATGTGCCACGCTCTGTGACTGCGACCAAGTCACGCTTTGCCGTCCCATCATCTCCAGCCCCTGCAACTGGAGAAGCACTGATTGCCGTCAACCCTGCTCACCCAAAAGACAAACCGCAACTACACTGTATTCTCTGTGGTGGTCATCATTGGACTGATTGCTGCACCAAGCACACAACTGTCGCAGAGCGCAAAAAGAAGCTACAAGGACGATGCTTTATTTGTCTCCGCCGTGGGCGCGTGCAAGACGATTACACAGTGAGCATGCCGTGCGCTCATTGCGGAAAGCGCAAGAAACATCATCGAAGCCTCTTCCTGAAAGCATTTGGTGAGCGCTCAAGTCCCACAAAGCAGCCATCTCCAACACCAGCTAAACCGAGTCCACCCCAGGATACAACATCTCGTGCTGAACCGGCTGCTGCCGTGCCACACGCTGCCCCAACGGCAGCTAGAGCAACCGTCGCTACACCTGGTCTACTTGTGAGCAGTAAGGAAGCGGTTGTGATGCAAACTGCCCTTGCAGACGTCAGCAATCCCGATGCTACCCGCACGCTTCACCGCCGCCTTTTGCTCGACACCGGAAGTTACCGCAGTTCCATCACTGAGCAAATGGCTGACCAGTTGCACCTGCATGACAGCCAGACCGAACAGCTGACTGTCACTACTTTTGGCAGTGTTGAGCAACTGCACATGTCTGCCAAAACCGTTACTTTTAATTTCTCTGCATGATGGCCAATCAATACCAATCTCAGCTACTGTTGTTCCGAGCATCACCGGCTCTTTCACCCGTGCCAGCATACCCGAGAGCCTGTGTGACCAGCTGCAACATCAATGGCCGAAATTAACCCTCGTAGACAATCTTCCACACGGCGAGACCACACAGATTGAACTGTTGATCGGCAATGACCACTACCTTGACATTGTCTTGCCCGAACAGCATCGCCTGACCGATGGCCTTCCTTTACTCAAATCACGCCTTGAGTGGATTCTCTCTGGCCGTGTTCCACAAACACATCCCGACGCAGCCACTTCTCATCATTAACACCTGGCACTGTGTGTGGTCAATGATAAGCCTACTGAAGAGCTGCCCCTCTCAAAGCCAATTATTGCAGCTTTCCGGAAGCTGGAGACCATTGGAATCACTGACTGTCCAGCTGAAGATGACCATGTTGCCTTGGAGCAGCTCAACAACACGTACTATCAAGCGTTCTCCTGATGGCCACTACCAAGTTACGCGGCCATGGAAGTATGGTGTGTCTCTTCCCGTGAACTACGCTTTGGCAAAGGGACGCCTAACATCTTTGGTCAAGAGCTTGCGTCAACAACCTCTTGTGTTGCAGCAGTATGACAGCGCCTTACATCCACAGCTCCGCAATGGCATCATTTGGCCAGTACCTGCTGACAGCAGCAGACAACAAGCACTGGTACGCCACCATTACCTACCACATCACCCAGTCATCACACCTGGCAAGAGGACCACGAAGCTACGGATTGTTTATGATGGCTCCTCTAGGACCAGCCGTGAGCAACGGAGCCTGAACCAATAATGTATCTACCATGGACCGTCGCTCCAGCAAGACTTGACAGGGGTCCTGCTGTTCTTCCGCCTGTATCCCATAGCTTTGGTGGCAGACATCGAAAAAGCGTTTCTGCAGATAGAACTTCAGTCGCCGGACCGTGATGTCACCCGATTTTTGAGGCTCAAGAATGTGATGTACCCATGCACACCTTCTAACATTGCTGAACTACGCTTTGTTAGATTCCCACTTGGCGTCATCGCAAGCCCTTTTCTGCTGGGTGCCACTGTCCGCCATCATCTCACTCAACATCCAAAGCCCTGTGCTTTGCAGCTGCTTCGTGACATCTGTGTTGACAACGTCGTCACTGGCGTGTCCTCTCTCGACGAAGTGTCAACCTTCCATCACGAGGCGAAGCTAACCTTTCAAGATGCAAAGATGAATCTTTGAGCGTGGGCTTCCAACTCAGAGGCTTTCATGCAGTAGCTACTTCCCAGGGATTGTAACAACCGTCCAGTTATGAAGACCCTTGGGCTAGTTTGGGACGGAACAGCTGACAGCCTGTCCATATCTGGCCCCAATCTACAGCAACTTCGAATGGCACGGACCAATCGAGAGGTTCTACATGGTGTCGCTGCGGTGCATGACCCTCTTGGATGGTTCAGCCCTGTCACCGTACAAGGCCAGCTTCTCTTGCAAGATTTCTGGAGAGCGAAGCTAGACTGGGATCCACCACTTACCTATTCCTAGATGCAGCAGTGGTCTACGATTGCGTCCGATCTGCATCAGACTGCAACCTTCTCTGTCTCACGTCTCATCATGACAACATCGGATGTTGATGCAGTCTACTTACTTCAGTCATCTACACCCTCTTCAAAGTCATCTGTCACTCTTCTGCACAGTCGGACACGACTTACACCAACCACACCTGTGAGTTTGCCTCGTCTCGAACTCTTCGCTACTATCATCGGCGTGTGTGCACTTCCGTCTGTTAGCAAACAACTTGAATTCCTTCCACTGAAAAACCCACCTGTCCTCTTCACTGACTCCCAGTGCGTCATCTCTTGGATCAAGTCGACTCAGCAGCTACCTGCTTTTGTCCAGAACCGCATCACCAAACTTCGTAACCACAGTGTGACCGTGCGTTACGTTGCCAGTCAAGACAACCCAGCTGATCTACCTTCCTGCGGTATTTCTGCAAATGACCTCCTTCAACAGTCTCTCTGATGGCATGGCCCTGATTGGCTGGCTCTCACTCCTGACCAGTGGCCCTGTTGGAATGTGGCACCACAACCCACTGGTACTTTGCCGCCTTTCACAACCAACAAGGAGGTGATCTTCGAGACCCACCTTTCCGTGCTGAGTTCTGCTGTTGCATGTACCCAGCCTGCTCCTCTTGACCTCAAGGTGGAATTTTTTTTCTGCTCTCGGTCGTCTTCTCCGAGTCACCGCGTGGGCGCTACGCTTTGCGCACAATCTTCGTTCCCAGCAGCCGCACAAGACAAGCTCGCTGACCGCTGCTGGCCTCACTGCTGCCCGACTTTTGTGCATTCAACATACCCAGTCTGTCCACTACTCCGGTGTACTGTCAAGTATTCAGCAAGGCCGTCAACACAAACTTGACGTCTATGTTGCTGACAATGGTTTACTGCATTGTGGTGGACATTGAGGCTTGCCGACATTCCATCAACAGCCAGCAAACCTATTGTGCTCGCACCTCATCATCCGCTTACACAGCTCCTCATCGAAGATGGGCACAGTTGCTGTCATCATGTCAGCACTGCTCACACCCTCAGCCAGTTACGCCAACAGTACTGGCTTCCACGCGGTCGCCAGGTTGTGAAGAAGATACTGACACGCTGTCGTCTCTGCCGCAGACACCGTGCTGGACCCTACGGCGTGCCACGAATGCCAGACCTGCCTGCCGAGCGAGTCACCCGCTCCCCGCCTTTTACCTACACCGGCATTGACTATTTTGGACCACTGTACAGCTCCGGCAATCCAGGCGTCGACGGAAAAGTTTGGGTATGCCTCTTCACATGTTTGCCTGTCCGAACTGCCCATTTGGAGTTGTTCACTGACTTCACGGCAGCAACCTTGACGCTTGCCCTACGGCGTTTCATTGCTCGTCGTGGAGCTCTCCGCTAGTTCCTTTCAGACAAGGCTCCACAGTTTCAAGCCGCTGGGTGCTGTTCTCCATGACATGTGGTCAACGGTCACTACAGATGATTCGCTGCGTTCCTACACAGCACATCATGGCATTGTTTGGAAGTTCATCCCCCCTCATGCACCGTGGATGGGTGGTGTTTACGAGCGCCTTGTTGTTGTTGTGTTGCCCTTGGCCGTGCTCGTTTGACCTTTACGCAACTGTCCACTCTGCTCAGCAAAGTTCAGGTCGTGAGCACATGTCCCCTCCTCTATGTCTCCTCGGATGAATTTCATAGTACACTCTCGCCCGCTGACTTTCTGCAACAGCATGTTCATCTCGGCCTTCCATCTTCTGTTCCTGATGTTGTGTCGGATCCATTATATCAAAACCACCGGATACTCAACCGACCGTTGCCCAGCAGTTCATTCTGTCCTGGACCCAAGGCTACCAAGTTCTAATTTTGGCCGGGGAGTGTCACTGAGTCTGCCCTCAGTGAGCAGGTTGTAGCTTTGTAAAGTACATGTACTACACCTGAATCCCTAAACCTCTCTGCACGACAAGAAAAAATAGCCAGAACTCCTGGGAGAGAAAAGGAAATGGTTTTGCTGTGTGATGCGCTTGGGTATTCAGTACAACTTGGTCAGTTTGCAACGAAGAAAAGAGAATAGATTGCACCATCCTATATCCAGTATACAGGCCATCGATTCTGCCTTTTTTCTCTCTTTCTCTCTCTCCCTCCCTCCCTCCCTCCCTCTCTCTCTCTCCGTCTCTTCTCTCTTGTTGGCAGAAGTTGGTGCAATTTGATCAGGCTAGTGGGATAAAGACCGATATTAAAAAGGATCCGCGGCATTGACGAGTGGTGTTACATTGTTCTTCAAAATCGCTCTAGGGGCACAGAGTGATTCCGCGTTCAAAGTATACGCGGAAGCTGTGAATGCGACGACATCAGAGAAAAATAATTTTAAAACAGTGGCGCTCGCAAAGCGCATACGTGACCCTATATGAAAGTCCCTGGCTGTATCACTTAAAGGGACACTGTCACGGGGACAACTGGGTACGAGGTTTACTTCTTTTCGCGGAGAAATTGTAGCACTTTCCATTTCTTTCATCGTTTTGGATCTTGGCCA
>JAOWAR010141412.1:0-11754 GCA_028571005.1 Clathrina lutea | reverse complement strand
GTCATGCTCTATACCTTGCTGATGACGCCTAACAAGGCAGAAACAGCTGTCCAGGGTTGAGTATGGAGGAGAGCCTGCCATTTTTTTTTGACACACACACACACACACACCCACACGATCGACTGATGAAAAGGGCCATATGCTGCTGCTCTTGAATTTTTCGAATTCTTTGCTTTTTCCTTTTCTTCGTGTGTCGTGCTCGCCGTTCGTCTGGCACCTTTTTTTTTCATTATGACACACCACATACACACATACACACATCCCTTAGTGCCCTATCCTGTCTTGAGATAGGTCCCGAAATAGGTGGACATAGAAGTGTCTAGGTTTCTTGTAGGGTGTTTCTCTTGTATCGGGATGACGATGCTCAACTGATGAAACGGACCTTCCTGCTGCTACTGTAACTTTTTAGGTTGCTCACTGACAACGGAGTCACATTTCACCTTTCCCTCTGGTCCAACATTGTTATGCATCACTTTTTGACACACACACACACACACACACACGCACACACACACACAACTTAACTTGACAGCAAAATCAATCTCTTCATTATTGAGTAGCCTTAATGTCATGCACAGTCCTGGCAATCAATTCACAACTCTTCATTCATATTGTCATGGCAATCATTTCACAATTCTTCATTCATGTTGTCATGGCAATCAATTCACAACACTTCATTCACGGTGTGCACCTGATGATGGGAAGGCAGTGGCTGCTTGCTCTTCGCTGACAAATCGACGAAAACCTTCAAGAGCTGCTCCTTCAGGCCTTCAGTTGAGAAAGAAAAGAAATGGAAAGTCTCTTTCATGCTTGCTCGAGCTAAAATAAACTACTTGACTCTCAACTCACTCGGCTAGTGCTGGTTCGGGCTCAGCCATCACCGGCTCCATGGTGGCAGGGGGAACGAAGGAAACGAGGAGGGGGGAACGAAATGGTCCACGCTGAGAGAAAAGAAACAACTTGTTGAAAAAAATGAAATTTCAGCCGGGAGGAAACGAGGAGAGGGGTGTCAAATGGTCCACGCTGAAAGACAAATAAGCAATTCATAGAAAAGATGAATGAGCTTTCAGCCGGGACACAGATTAGAACATCTTTCAGTTGTAACACATTTCCTCTCCAATCCGTGCTCCCCTCGGTGGTTGAATATTGTCGATGCTTGAACAACGCCGGGTGTCATACAACTCTGTTCAGATTGTCTTCAAGACAGCTGGACAACTTGGAGTTGAGGATGCAGGAAGTTCTTCACCCATTTGTGAGAAAATCTGACAAACAGTATATATATATTTCAAAGATCTTGTTCTGACATTCTGAAAAAAAAAGAACATTTGATTAGCTGCTCTAGCAAGATGTCTTTCATTGCCTCACTGCATTTTGTCGTCGGTTTCTTGGCAATTGGCCTGAAAATTCCAACCCAGCCATGGCATTCCCAGACAATGCCTCCTGTGGCTGACTTCCTCCCAGGCTGTTGGCGAGAGTTAATTGTGTGCCAAGACGCCGAAGCTGAGAACTCTCCCTCAACTTGTTTGCCAGCTGTCAATGTAAACAAGAACTCCCTCTCAGGCTCTAAACTTGTTTGCAAGTTGTCAATGAAAATAAAAGGGAGAAAGTGCAAAACACCTTGCAGGTGCTGGGTGGACCAAGTATAGAAGGACTCGCTCTCCTCTTCGCATCTTTATCAAAATCATGATGCCATGGATGAACTATATCACAAGTATAGAAGGACTCGCTCTCCTCTTCGCATCTTTATCAAAATCATGATGCCATGGATGAACTTTATCACAAGGATAGAAGGACTCGCTCTCCTCTTCGCATCTTTATCAAAATCATGATGCCACGGATAAACTATATCACAAGTATAGAAGGACTCACTCTCCTCTTCACATCTTCATCAAAATCATGATGCCATGAACGAACTATATCACAAAACCACATTCTAATTCTCACCTTTATGAAGGAATCATGCCACCGACTAATTGTGAGAATGCTCAATCTCCAAAAATGCTCACCTCTATGAACACACCATGGACTACTTTAGGCTATGCTCAGTCCCTAAATGCTTACCTCTGTAAAACCGTACACAGTCATGTCAGTATCATGAAGGTCGAGTGTTGTGAGGCTCTTGTTGTGACGGCACAGCACTTCCTGAAAGTAGCGCGCTCCATCATCACTGATCGGGTTCTGAATATTGAGAAGGAAATAATCATGACCTGTCCACAGAGCAGGGGAGTCCGACAGTGCACATGACTGCTTTTAAATCAATATAGTAGCATGTTCAGGCTGGTGATAGCTTCCTTTATGCTATGTACGTGACTGACAGGAAAACAACGGGAGCATTGCCCAGCTAACCTCGGCCAGGAAAAGCGCTGACAAGGTGTCGTTCTGGCTCAGAGCTCCAGCCAGATGACAAACTCCATCATCACTGATGCAGTTTCCAGAAAGGACAAGCCGCGAGAGTGTGTTGTTGTTCTGCAAACTCTCGGCAATGTACTGCGCTCCTTCATCACCAATATTGCAGTCAGCTAAGCCCAAGGATTGAAGAGCTTATGAAAAGAAAGGAGAATTGCAGATAAGGTGCGTCAGAAAGGAAGTGAAAGTCCAAAAGAGGCTGAGAAGTTGCAAGCGAGGACAAATGTAAAGGAAAATACTTCAACCACACTGAACTAGATGACCCAAAAGCCTTCATTTCTTCTGCAGCAAATAGCGGTTCAAAATTAAGACTACCAACTATCCAAAATTACACCATTATGTCATCACACTATTATTGGAAAGAAGAGATGTGACCGTGCACCACACCGTTATGTCATGCTCATACTTGTATTTGCATGAAGTGCCAACGCGAATGCCTCTGCCGTCTCATCTGTCAGATCGTTACCACCTAGACCAATAGATCTTATGCTGGGAACCTGAACATCACCGTCATCCACTGTCGTGATCATCTCCTCATCATCACTCAGGTCAAGCTCTTCAGCTGAAAGCAGAAAATAAGAAAAATGTGTGTAAAGACAAGTCTGTGAAAAACTAAAGAGGAAGGCCTATCGCTAGCAGAGGGAGGGAAGAAATTGTGCCCATGAAGCTCTAACCTTTGACCACTCCCTTTAGGTGCATGCCTACACTCGACATGGGAACAGAAAAAATCAACGTTCCTCTGCGGAAAGAACTATGCCTGTCGCTCAGGCTGCTGCAATTGCGCAAACCTCATATGACATAGGTAGACTCAAATAGTATAGTTGATGAAACGTCTTTTTACAGTCCACTCGCATTTTCAGTTATAAAAATTTTATTGACAGACTCGAAGGTGGACAAGAAGGGTACAAAAGAAAAAAGACGTTTCGGCGCACTACTCCTTCCTCAGTTTTTACAGACGCTTGTTAGTTATACAGAGAGGCTGTGAGTTTTCTGAAAAACATGGGGAGGCTTTATAGAGTGTGTTCTAGGTGCAGGTGTGAAGGGGATATAGCGGTGAGAAAAGCTGTGTAAGAATAGGTGCAGGTGTGGGAAAAGAAAAAGAAGGGGGTGTTTGAAGGTGAAAAGAGTAGAGTTAGGTGAGTGCGTTGAAGTGCATATGAGGAGGGTGTAAATGCATGAAATGTTGTGCTGAAACAAAGAATCACGGTAAAGTGCCTGTACCCATATTGTCAGTGTGGCGGTTGAGTGCTGGCTTCATCGCCTTAATTGCCACGGGTGGTTACCGGGCCGATGTACACCTTGTCACACAAGACACATGCTGCCGAGCAGATAACGTTCGACCTCGTGCGGCAAAAGGGAAGAGATTGTCATTGTGAAAACATCCCATCTACAAGGTCTTTGCTCGGAGCATCTTGGTGACGAACACACCTATGAGAGGTTGAAGACAGACCCGACCAACGTGGTACGGAAGCGCGTTAATATGGCGTTGGAGTGAATCCTACAACGCCCCGATATCGATTTCCCAACACAATTGGTTAAGCGCTTACTTACACCAACATCAACAAGGCCACGGCGCTTTTACGCTCTTCCAAAGTTTAAGACACACAAGGAAGTGCTAAAAATCCGTCCTATCGTCTTGGGTTATGGTGGGATCTTTGCCCGGCTAGGCTGGCTTCTGCAATTTATTCTCAAACCACTCCTCAAACATGTGTCTGCCCATCTGACAAGCACGACGGATCCCATCAGTTGCATGAACGCTGTTAACTGCAAGGACCCCATAGGCAAGTTCCCAGTATCTTTCGATGTGGTGTCCTTGTACACTGACGGGAACAATGAAGCAGCCATCACTACTGTGCTGGAATATGTAAACAAATACCATTTTTGTACGTTCGGGCTCACGTGCACCACGCAAGACCTGCACGAACTGCTTCACTGCCTGTTAGGCAACAACCTTTTTGTATTGGCGAGGACCTAGGCCCGTTTAAGCACATACGTGGACTGGCAATGGGGAACCGCGTCAGTGGAACACTAGCAATACTCTGGCTTGACCGCTTTGAACGAATGTACGCATATCAAGAAGTGAAACCGAAACCCATCTTGTACGTCCACTACGTTGATGATGTGGGAACGGTGGTCAAGAACACGGATGAAGCGTGTTGAATGCTATATTATCTGAACTCCAAATACCCAACCATTCAATTCAAGATGGAGTTGCCGGATTCCCTGGGTTTCTTACCCATTCTAGATCTCAAAGTCTGGATTGATGAGCAGGGCATCATTGAGAGGAAGCTCTACGTAAAAGCGGCGAGTAAAGGCATCACGTTAAACTACCACTCTCACCATCCTTGCGCCACAAAAAGGGCTGTGGTCAACAACAAGATGCTACGTGCGATCAAAGCAGCAGCCCCACAGCACCGCGACGAAGCTATCCAGCTTGCAACAACAAAACTGGAAAACAATGGCTACCCTATCCATTTGACCCAGCAGCGGGTGTCTAAAAGACACCGGAAGCCTCACTCCCAGCGGAGCGGAACCGACAAAGTACCCATGGGCTGTATCCTCCAGTTACCTTTCATCACCGACCGATTTAACAACTCTATTCGCCGTATCCTGTCCAAGCATGGAATTGAGGCACAGCTAGTCAGCTACCACGGCCCTGCTATTCTTTCCCTTGCCGGTCCCAAGCCTGCAACAGCCAAACGCTGCCAGAGGTAAACGTGCCCTGCGCCAGGGATCTGCGAGAGGTCGAACGTGATCTACTCTGCAACATGTATCTTGTGTGACAAGGTGCACATCGGCTTCACCGGTTTTTCCGCCTAGCCTGAGATCACTGCAAAGTGACTACAGCTGGGGATGCTAGGCGGGAGAAGAGAGGGACTTTTTGTCTTTCGTTCTGCGTGCATACAAATTACAGCCGAGAGACGACCAAGGCTTCACTGACGTTCTTCTCCTTTTGTCTAGAAAATCGCCTACCCACCCGGCCTTGCGAACCGAGTTTGACAAGTTAAAGCACTTTTAAGCCGGCAACGCTCCTTGCCAGGAAAACGATTCTAAACAAGCTTAAGAGCCAATGCGGTGTGACAAGGTGAAACCGTTTCAACAGGATAATATACTGATCTAGACTTTTGCCTGGCCCCGAGATAGGCCGCCAGTTTATTTCAAAGGATATCAGTCAAATATGTACGGTTTCTATCAGTGTCTTAAACCATCAAAAAGTTTATCCATCCGCCGTCAAACGCCCTGTTTCCTCCAATTTCAGTCTGGGCGCTATGTCCCCCTTGGTCCCTGGGCCTGAATTTTATAATCACTCCCCCGACTGCGGCCGAAGGACGTGGACGAAACGCTGGCCTGCAGGACCGTCGACCCGGCGGGGTCCGAATGAAATGCTACCGGTGTGACCGTCCAGGGCATGTTGCTTCAAATTGTCATGCACCACTGGACACCACATTGCAATGTTTCTTGCATCAAGGGCCACTTGGAATGGGCGCGCATGAAGAAGACGAAGGCCACGCCACACCCGCCACCGTAGCGTTAGTTCAGGTGCGGTTCGTACTGTTGCAGGTGATCATGAGTCCGATTTCTCTTCAGAGGCGGTGTCCATTCACCGTGTTTCTCCTGTCTCTGCTAGGAATGGGGCAGACGGCTCGATCCCTAAGGGAGCGCCTTATGTGAATGACTCAAGCCGAAATCAATGGTCATGCCATATCTTTAGAAATAGATACGGGAAGTGCGGTCACGATTGTGAACAAATCAGAAGTGTATGGGTATGATCAATGCACTTGCACCCCCAAGCATTAGGTTAACCTTATAATACTCTGGGGATGAAATTGAATGCCGGGGAAGCAATTGTCACTTTCACACTTGCCGGTCGAGAGGGCACTGTATTTTTTCGGCTGGTGAAAGGCGACACCTTGTCACAGCTGGGGAGAGATGTGATGTCCTGTTTCCACCTACTGTGGAGGTCAATTTTCTGAGTGCGAAGCAAAGCAGAGGAAATTATTTCTCAATACCCAGATCTGTTCAACACCAGCGCGGGGGAAAGGTGGTAAGAGTCCAGGTGAATTTGAATGTTTCTGATGCACACACAGTGCATAAGAATGCTCGGCCAGTACCCTATGCAGTACGGGGGAGGAACATTGAGGCTCTCGACGAGCTGGAAGCGGATGGCATAATTGAGGTCACGCACTCCGAATGGGCCTCACCAACTGTTCCTGTCGTTAAACCATATGGCAGCATTCACATTTGTGCGGATTGCTCAACTCATGATCATAAACACGAATTCGATCTGCAAACAGTACCTTCTTCGATACTTGGAGGATCTCCTTGACAAGTTTGGAAAAGATGAAAAGTACACCAAGCCTCTCCCAGGCCTACCATCAGTTGGAAGTGGGCACTGAGAGTCGGAAGTACACAACAATCAACACCATAAAGGCCTGTACATGTACCAGTACACTCACCTACTGTTCACGATCCAAGTACAGCGCTGTCTCTTTTTTCTCAGCGGGTAGTAGATGAGACACTGTCTCATCTACCAAACACAAGCAGTTTCATCGATGATGTCCTGTGCTCTGGTGATACTGATGGGGAGCATGAAGACAATGTTCACCAAAGGAGCGCATCACAGCTGTTCATTTCGTTTCGCTGACCTCACAGGCAGGAACACTCTTGGTCAAAGCAGCAGATGAAGACGCACCACGACAAGAGCGTGCTCGTAATGTCTAAGTGTCTATACCTGCCTGTGGCTTGCATAGTGTCTGTCAGCCAGCGACCGATAGTGGAGGTTGACACCTTGTGAGGTCAGCGAAACGAAATGAACAGCTGCGATGCGCTCCTTTGTTCTGAAAGACGCTGAGCAATTCACGAACTCTTCCAGGGTTGCTATTGCGCACAACAGATGTTGCTGGTCAGGGAGATGGGAAGGATCAGCTCGCGTACCTTCGATCTCTCTTGGTCGTTGAGTCTTGGTGAGGTCAACCAATCCGCACTTGCGCCCTCTGGGGAAAAGGTGATGAAGCTGATGAAGCGGGCATCCAGGGCTCGTGGCTCTGAACAACGGCAGGCTGAGGCTAAGGCGATTAGCATGGCTGTCTTCCGCGAAAGATGTCAGTGATAGTGGCAGTGGCAAACGTTCCACGTAGATCTACCACACCCACTTCCCAGGTTGTCTTGTACCGGGCAAGTGGTGGACGGGGGAGGGGGAGGGGGGAGGGGGTTGTAAACATCCTTCAACAACCAACAGACAAGCAGGTGGGGCCTGACTGGCACTCCGTTGATGGGTGAACGTGGCTGGTTTCCAGAGCACAGGCATGAATTTCTCTAGACCATGTGCCCAAAGTAGGCTGGGCTCAGTGGGCTGACCACTAAAGCTTGAACAGCACTGAAGACTTCCATTGTGGCAAGAGAAACGCAACCACTGTGAAAACCAAAAGGGAACTGTGCCAAACCACCACAAACAACCACAGCCGCTAACAAACAACAATATACTGGCTACCTACAAAAAGAGCTCTGGCGCCACAAATGTAGTCACGAACTTGTTATAGTTCATTGTGCGCCCAAAAGCATTCTCAGGAGTACACATGCCATGAGAAGCTCCTGCCTTCTCTGAAAAAATGGCAACCAGGGAGCCTCCGCTGCTCGAAGGAGAATCTTCCAAAGAATCCAGTGACGATGATTCCATAGACGAGAATGACTATAACGATGTCAGTCGGGGCAACAAAGCAGCAGAGGAGCTGTGCGATAGACTTCCGTCAGTGCCGAAACCGGCAATAGCACGACAGCAAAAGCCGTTCATGAACACACCGGGTTCCAGGAAGCCTGGAGAACGCGCAGAGGGTTGTCGACACAGTTGAAGAAGACGAGTTTGTATAGCAGAGCGAAAAGTTTGCCGGACAATGCACAGTGCATCGTTCTGGAAAACAATGCCTTTTTCTGCAAGGCTTGCAGGTTGGAGCTTTCCATACAGAAGAGTACAGGCTGACTTCATTCAAGACGTGTATAGCATATGCAAGTGGGCTGAGAAAATGAGTGCACGTAAGAACTCTACTCTCCAAAAAAATGGTGTTTTCTCTGCAGCTATTTCAGTTCAGTGAGGACTTGGAGGCATCTAGAGTCTCGCTGTTATCAAACGACAATGCCATTCCTCATTTGCCTATAGACAAGGAGAAACAAGAACAGATAAAAAAGAAAATGGTCCATGTCCAACTTGTGCTGCTGTGATATTTCCTTCATGGCAGCACACTCCATGAATGTATGGAAGTGGCCAGGAAATATAGGGCTTGGAGAAGGCATCATTAGCCTGTTCCCATGCGATCGCAGGAAGGCTACAGCTTCCACTGCCTTCACAGGATGTCTTGAGCAGTGACCACATGAGTCATTGGTGCACTTGATACACTGCAGGACATAGGAAGAATCTTCGGGGCTCTTCCTGCCGGATGGGTGTAATGCCTGCATCTTTACACTCCAGCAGCTGTGGATGGCAGTTGTACGGGCTCGGCTCTGCAAAGCACGACACGTGGCTGGATGAAACAGGAAATGAATTGTACAGTTCCCCATCCCAGTAGCTGTTGGGCTTCTGCAAGGCATTGTCAATTACCTGTGCTTCCTTCTTCATTAGCTCATCCCCTGTCTAGTTCTGCTTCCATGGAGGTTCTTCCCCAGGCAGGTTGACAGGCAGCGTGACTCCAGCCACATTGGCAGAAAGCTTGGACCAGCCACGTTCAATACGGTTATAGGCGCTGCCTCCGGGAGCATGCCTTCCCATGATGAGGAAATGCAGGTTGCAGTCACGCCAAAGTCGGCCAAAATAAACATTGTGAGAATCGGTTTCCGACTGTAATCTGGCCCACCATCTATAGACAAACACACACCACTCCTTAAACCTAGATGCTGGTGAAATATCTCTGGCAAGTCATTGGCATGCGTTTCCGCGGTAGCTTCATGGAAGCGTTGTCCTCTGTTGATGACAAACAGTTTTCCTGCAGAACGCGCTTTGTAGTGCAAGCGTTGTAGATTATCCCGCTTCATGTTATAGTCCTCGCCGGCATAAACTTGTTCGGTGCTTGGCAGAGTTGGAGGAACAGAGCTACTACGGTGGCTTGGGCTCGGTTCAGCTTGTACCCCCTGCTTGGCAGTGAAGCAGGGGGTACAACAGTGGGTTGTCACCTCTCCCGTCATGATAGCCGCTTCTTGTGCTCCAGCACCATGTATCCAGATAGAACGATCTTTGCATTCGGTACAGGAAAGTCATGGTCGCTGTAAACAGGAGTGTCTTATGCTGGGGGCTAGTGGTAACAACTCACTGCCAAAGAGCCGACATTCAGCTTATTCTTGTTATCACAGCTTAGAGTAGTCACTGAGCTCAAAAACTTTTGGCCAAACTCCAACATATAGCCTATTTGTGCTTGACAGAAGTATCTGTCAGGATGGCTGCCATGGATAACTTTCCATTTCGCAGGGACGCGCACTTCCACTGCGTTGATCATGTTTTTCTTTGGAGTCGCCATCAGCTGTTGAATGTATGTTGGTCCATGACACTGCCTTTACTTCTGGGACACAAGTCAGGATGTCACCTCGGATCTGTGCGAGCGTGAGACGATTGCTCATTCTGAAACCAGAGACCGATTGGTGGACACTTTTTTACTTATTAGGAAAAGGAAGATGAAGAGCAAGAACAGAAAGGAAAAAAACTCAACTATTCGCCCACAGGGCTTCATCAGGAGAGGAGAAAGGCAGACAAGAATGGCAGGGAAATGGTGGGGTAGTAGTGTTTGCAAGGTTAGGGAATGTGGGAAACTAGGTGAGAAGCAAGTATGAGTAGGTAAAGGTGAGAGGGCAGATACATTTGTGACGAGGGTGTGAAAGGGAAGCAAGCATGTGGGTAAGTGCAAGTGTGAGTAGGTAAAAGTGAGAGAGTGGGTGCATGTGTGGTGAATGTAAAGCAAGCATGAGTGCATGTGCTGCATTGGGGAGAGCGGTTCAATCAAAACTTCAACATTAAAGCATCAACTCCATGACCCCTCTTGATCAGCCGCATGTCAGGTCCGCTTTTCCCAACGCAGCACATGCACTCATGCTTGCTTCACATTCTCACCCTTACCACACATGCACCCACTCTCTCACATTTACCTACTCACACTTCCACTTACCCACATGCTTGCTTCCCTTTCACACCCTCGTCACACACGCACCTGTCTGCTACCTTTACCTACTCATACTTGCTTCTCACCTAGTTTGACATTCCCTAACCTTGCAAACACTACTACCCCACCATTTCCCTGCCATTCCTGTCTGCATTTCTCCTCTCCTGATGAAGCCCTGTGGGCGAAAATTTGAGTTTTTTTCCCTTTCTGTTCTTGCTCTCCCTCTTCCTTTTTCCAATAAAGTGAAACATGACGCCATTGCTGCAACCTTCAGAAGTTCGCCGTCATGATTGCGCTCCAAAACCATTCAGCATGATGAAGTCCATTGCATGACATACGATGCCTCGGACGGGCAGACTTGAAAGAGTACTTGCCTACCTGTTTGCCTGTTACAGTTGAGTGACAATTGATCCTTGGTTTTTTCGTTGTTACTTTCTGTAGATGGTGCATTGACCAGGCTAGTTGCGGATGGCTGCGTAGGCTTTTCGTCACACAATTTTAAAAGATCAGAGAATGTGTCTCCGGCTTGCGTCCAAGCAGCATCATGCAAATCGACCAACACCATGACATGATCAGTAGATCGGTAGACACTCTACAATGGTACAATGGCAACCAGTGCAACAGCTGTTTACTTACAGCTCTTTCAACCGCAATGGAGAGTACCTTGCTGCACCGAGTGCTTTTGAGGACTGCTACCAACGGAAGGGCGTTCACAGACGCTAGACGGTCAGCTGCACAAAGCAGTTCATTGGCTGACAAAGGACCAAACATAGATGAAGTGCTTGCACATGCCGCTGACTCTGAGTCGATGACCTTGTCGCATGCCTCCTTCCACCACAAGCGCACGTCATGCATGCAGTCGATGACAATGTCAGAGCCCTTTCCTTAATCGACAAGAAATTGTGTCCCCCTCTTAATTAATCGACAAGAAATTGTGTCCCCCTCTTCTCCAGCCGCTTGTCCTGCTCCATCAGGGCCTTTGTAAAAGCCGCAAATACAACGTGAAGGTTTGCTAAGCACTCTACCTTCTCCATCGCAGTGCGGAGCCCAAGTAGGCACTGCAAGGCTTGCGACCTTGTCGCACGGCCGTCCCCGGCTGGACAAAAACTTCTGCGCATAATCGAAAATTTTCAAAAAAAAATTCAAATTTTCAAAACCGGTGGATGGTTTCGCGTGTTAGTCGTCGACGCACCTGCGACATGCGCAGAGG
>JAOWAR010141301.1:0-11754 GCA_028571005.1 Clathrina lutea | reverse complement strand
ACACGCGCACACGCGCACACGCGCACACGCGCACACGCGCACACGCGCACACGCGCACACGCGCACACGCGCACACGAGCACACGAGCACACGCGCACACGCGCACACGCGCACACGCGCACACGCGCACACGTGCACACGCGCACACGCGCTCACGCGCACACGCACACACACGCACACGCACACACGCACACACGCACACACGCACACACGCACACACGCACGCACACACGCACACACGCACACACACACACGCGCACACACACACGCACGCACACACGCACACACGCACACACACACACGCGCACACACACACACACACACTTTCCCTTTCTCGGCTGAAAGTCACTTCAATAAACTTCATTCTTTCTCCCTCACCCTCCGCTCTGCCTCTCTCCGTGGGTCATGCTGGGAAGGCACAGGTCAGTTCACCCTCGGAACTGGACATTCACGTGCATACCGTCGGCAGTATATCGGCCGGGACCGCGGCAAAAATGCCAAATGACATAAAAATGTCAGCTGAATGGTGGTATGGTTGCATTATGCAGCTTTTGCAGGAATGGAAAGTGAGTCTGAATGGTGTGGGATTCGGATTTGTTCGGATTCGCCGGAGCCAGATTCCTACGATGGATCCGGATTAATCTTCGCTCGGAGTTGACAGGATTCTTTTCAGCCTCGGAACTCCAGAATCATATAGTTATTAGTCATTTGAGTGAATGAATGTCCAAGGTCTAATCGTGCTGGCCCTACGGCATAATAATACGCGTGTAACCTCAGGCTGAAGTGAAGATCTTAAAAAAAAAAATAATAATAATAATACTAATAGTAGATCTGCACTGCGCTTTCCCTGCTGCACTGATCGATTGACGGGGCCGTGCGCGCCCGTGTTCCGCATCGAGCTTCGTCATGATGCACCGTTGTGTCACATGCGCTGCGCTGACTGGCGAACTCCTCCTGTTCGTTTCAACGGTGGAGAATTTCTGTTGCTACTTCCTGAGGGCTGAAGCGAATCGAGTCCTCCGAATCCCGGAGGATTCTAATCCAAGACGGATTCGAACGAATCTTTATGGTTCGATGATTCGGATTCGGTAAAACGAGTCTTGCGCACGGACATGCGGGCGCCGTACAGTCAGTAGGTTGGATCGTCCAACATGCTCATGCGCGCGCAGGCCATCTGCCCATGTTGCATTGTACCGATGCATATAACGGTGCATACCATACCGTCTGGCGCGGCGCTGGGCTACTTATACTTGAGCAAGCAAGCCGCGACCGTTGCCGCGACAGTAGAAGCTAGAAACTGACGGTAGAAAGTAGATCGATATCAGATATCAGCCATGCCAAGGTGCGGCGGCAGGCGGGCTCATTGTAACTAATATGACGGTGGGAGTAGATCTACGAACTGAATCATCTGTTCGTCATGCAGTGATGCACCGTTTTTTTCCTGGCATGCTTCCTTCCGTTTCTCCATATTTTTTGTTCATTTTTTTTTTTTGGGGGGGGGCAGCCCCTCCACTTCAGATTTTTTGGGGCCGTATAGCCATATAGCTCCTACATCATGTGTATGCAGACCATTCCCACCACCGGCAGGAAGGGCTTGAGAAACAATTGGTGAAATAGAAGAAAGTCGGTCATCCCGCCACACACTTCACTTTCCTGACAAAGCACTGCGCAAAGCAATTTTTCTTCACAATGATTTACAGCAAGCAGTCGTGTGCAAGCAATGGCAGTAGACAGATCTAATGATACTGTATTTTTTAAGCTCTGTCCACAGACTCTGTGTACTTGATCTGATCGTGAGATGCAGCAAGTGCTGATCAGTTTCACCGGTCAAGTAGTAGTGGCCATCATAGCAGCAAGTTGCTTTCATCCTACCTTTTTTTCTATTTTTAAAAAAAAACTTGCTTTGTAGGAAAATTATGCCAACATGTGGCCCTATTGTTCCTTGTGCTTTCTCCGGGAATTTTCCCCAAAGATGATAACTCGACGGGACTGAATCCATGCATATCTAGGGAGGAAGGGGACACTTATATTATGTCCTTTGGCCTACAATCTTTATATAATCAGAATTGCTGGACCTGATTACCCTCTGTCTAGGCTTTCATGGCGGCTACTTCATGCTTTAGCAAATTGTCCGATAGGATGCAATAGCGAGGAAGGTGGCTGATTTCACATGGATTAAGATGATAGTTCATGGCTCTACACCCGACGGTCTTTACTTCACCTAACAGTGCCGTAACGGGCGTAGGATAAAAAGCAATCTCAAAATCAGAGGGGAAAATAACAGACACTTGAAGATTGCTTCAAAGAATTGCTACACATTTACAGCATGTACAAAGCCTGATGAAATGTATTGCCACCTAACGAGCGGGCCTTGCATCAACTAAAGCTGCCACTGATGATTGCAGCACGACAGCCAGTCCAGAAGAAGCCCTGCTGGACGAAATGTCAGACTGCTTTTAATTTGTAAATATCTTACACTACGGATGAACAAGGAGGGTGGGGAAGGGGAGAATAGCCCAGCATTGCCAGCAGCTAGAAAAATAAGAAAAACAAAACAGGAGAATGAGTCAACAGAACAGTGAATCATTCCTGGACATACACTTTACTCCATCCATTCCACCGTCGGATGACCAAGTGGTAATGTTGATAGCAACGAAGCAAAGAAGGTGTCCTCACATTGCGCCTGCTCCCATTGCGGCACAGGCACGGTGAGAACCTGCCAGCCACATGCACGTAGTGCAAAGGTTTGGAAGCGATGGAAACCCATCGGAGTTTGTGTCGCTGCGTCACAGTGTTTCTGATGTACAATAAGTAATGCCACTGGCTGGAAGCCAAGCTTCTGAATCTCTTTGGAAGAAAGGCCTTTGCCTTCCAGCGACTGCCAGGTTACACATGAGACGCCATCACGGAGAAACACTCCATCTACTGCCAAACCTTCCAGAGTCAGACCTGGGCATTGGAGAACGTTATTGCCCAAGAAGCTTGAGAAGGATTCCACACACTGTCTCACAGGACGCATCTGAATCTGGCTCTTCTCTCGACAGTGTTTGTATAGCTCCTGCCAAACTTCCCGAGACATGGCGTCCACATCCAGTGAGTGGCGAGAAACCGCAACCAAAGCCAAGAGTTTCTGAAGATCCCCCAGTGGCAAGTCTAGGAGCTCCATGAGTGGCCGTTTAAAGAGACAGTGCAAGGCTCGACGCGGAACCACCCCTTCGGCGACAGCAGCGCTGGTAATGTTGACAAAGCGGCGTAGTTTTCCAGACACACAACTAAGCTCAGGATCTATGTAGTCAATGAGCTTCTTAAATGGCTTGCTCACTGTTGCATTGAGCAAAAACAGCTCCACCAATGTCAGAGCGAGCAATTCAGGGGAGCGGCGACCAGCTACATCCGTAGCTTCCGTCACATACGACAGCAGTGCAGAAATCCACCGGCGATGAAGCTGACGCATATGGCACATGCCATAAGCTATGGTAAATGCATCGTCAATTTTGAGTGTACCGGTGTCTAAAACGTAATAATCAGCCTTTTTATACAGTCTCTTCCCAACCTTGCAGCCATGTGGTGTGTGTGCCAGGCCATATACTAAGCAAGCAAATTCGGAGCATGTCAGTTGAGAAAGTTTCAGACAAGCACGCTCAAACAACATTTCGATCAGATCTGGTTGTGCCACCTGCATAATGCTCAAATGCCGCAACAAACGGCAAGAAAATCCTGGAGAAAAGTCATCCACACGATGCCCAACAACTTTGGCAAGCAGGTGGCCAATATCCATAGAAACATCCAACACAAGCACACTCTTTTCGGACACAATCTCAGCCAAGTAGCTGATATGAGCCGGGTGGGCTTCCTCAAGGTTGAACTTCTGTAAGCAATCCATGAGCTCGAGCATCACCTGTTTATCCAGAGCCCCAGCGATTTTCAGATAGCGCAGGATGGTGACTAGCTCTCGAAGGTCGAAGGTGGTTATACGCGTAAACACCTCTCCACGAAAATCCACATTTGGCCAGCTGCAGCCAAGCAGGGAGTCAGCCAGACGTGACAAGTCGCGGTTGCTCATTCCCGGAAGTAACCGTGAGAAATGCACACCCACAGATTTAAGCAACTCCTGATCTGTTAGTGCTTTGCCAAAGCTCAAAGCACGGAGCATCAAAACTGCTGGTGTCGCATCGAAGTCAGACAGACGGGAAACATACACAGCTGCCAAGCGACGCAACAGGTTTTCTGCGGGTTTCAGGTGTCTGTATCGAGACGCTGCCATGGCCAAGTTAAGAATATCCTGTGGCCGTGCTGCCTTCAAACGACTCTCATCGAAGTGAGAGTCCAGGGCAGGAAAGATCCTGGACAAGTCATAACCCCGCACCCGAGACGCTCCGTCCACGCTCAGCACCAGACCTCGTCGGCTGAAGTCTGAAGTGCGCTCACGCACATGCTCCACCATAGCGTGAATGGCGTCCAAGATAGGACGGGTGGTCGACTTTAATCGACCACCTAGCGCGTACAAAAGAAATCCAACCTCGTCGTCAGAAAGAGGGGTCTGGCTTCCCAGTCGCTGCGCAGCAGAAACGGCGACGGGCTCTAGAAGATTGGGATGGAGCTCCTTCGCAGCCTTGATTAGCATATACGAGCCTCGGCTCTCCTCGCTCAACTCAGCATTGAATAGTTCGGACAAGCGCGCGCGAGCGATCTTTTCTACTCGTTCTCGTGTGCTGTCGCCGACGCGTCCAAGCTGCTGGTGCAAGGAGGCAATTCTCTGCCACTCTGACGCCTTCCGCAGCCGTTCTTCGATAAACCCGTCCTTCTGACGCTCTCGGTCGTCCCTTGGTCTTGGTTCCCAAGATCTAGAGTCCCTCTGCCTCCAATTTCGTGTCGTCTTCCGAGGCGGACGCTGACTCCAATATCGAGCGGCCGTAGCGGAGACGAGCACCGGTTCAAGAAAACGTGAAGGCTGGATACGACAAAAGCATCGCGAAACTGTTCTTGGGCCAATGAATGGCGGCAAGAACTTCACCACTTGAAACATCGTGAATGCTACCTTCGGCTGCACTGGTCGGCCGCCACCGGGTCATCACGTCGTCTCACGCCGTCACCGTAATGCCTGAACGGCTGTCGCACAAAGAACACGATCAACGAACGCTGCAACCTACACCTTTCCACCGACAATGCACAGCTCGTGCAGTGGATCATGGACGCGCTGGCTGTGGAGCTCATGCATGCATGGTGGATGTACGTGTCGACGCGATCGGCAAGGAGTTCATGATCATGATCACCTTAGCGCCATTTTGTTACCATGGTGTTTGCATAGCCATGGAAATGGCAATTTGGCGCCATATGCATGGCCATGGCCACCAGCCAAGCTGTCAGCATAGCATGCAGTGGAGTACTACTGTGGTAACTACTAAAAATGTAGCTAGAGGCAGATCTACCATGCATGCACGCCACAATGGTGCACGTACAGGCTGCAGAACGTGACAACTTCAGTGCAGTAATGCCAAGTTAGCTTCACGTTGCAGGTCGGGAAAAGGGACATGTCGACTGTGCAGGGAAATGTTTGGAGGTGCGAGTGCTCGTCGGGTTCTATCGCATTTAATGGGCCGAAGGGCAGGGATTGCTGGCTCACTTTCAAAAAGATGCTGGCGGGAGATGTCATGTCCGGCACAACAGTTGCAGAGGATTGAAGATGACCCGTACGGGAAGGACATTCCATCCCTTCTTGAGAATTGTGCAAGCCAACTAGACACATGGAGCGGAGAAAACGTGGCACGTCTTTGCCGGCTGCTCACTTTGTTCCGCTCTGATGGTGTTAACCCGTCTGTGCAGGACTCTGTTGATCGAATCCATTTTAAACTTGAGAAAATTCTCGACCGAGTGCTGGACCCTCGCCTTTTCTTAGACGTCTTCAACGAGCACTTGGCTTATGACGAGAGTAGGAATACTCAGCTGAAATACGCGCATGTTGGCTCGGAAATGCATCGCCATGCCTTGTCGCTGCTGGTTGGCTTCGAACCTTTCCATTTCTGTGCCCTTGCTCATCTCTTGGACCGGGCTGGAGACAACAGGATGTCAAGTTTTGTCGCATCTTGCGCGTCTTCTGTAATCAATTCTTTCAGCCCTGTTGAAATCGCGAATTTTGCTTTCATCTCGAGGGATGTCCGTTTCTGCTCGCTGGCCGCAATGCGATTATTGGCTCTCATACGTCGGGAATCCCTGACGCTGCCTGTCCAAACTCTCATCAAGTGTTTGGCAGCTTTCGGACGAAGTTCGGTGTGCAACGTGCAACTGTTGTCAGAAGCAGCTGCACTCATCTCAGAGAATGCTTCTTTTCTGACAGTAGGTGAATGTAGGGCAGTAATACGTACATTTGGAGCGCTAAATTTTTGTGACGAGCAGCTATTGGCAAGATTGTTGCGTCAACTAGCAAAGTCACGTGTTCGTCCTTTTGATAAAGTTATGACAACTGTGGACTTCTTTTCTCTGGGCTTGTTTCCGGGAGACATGGTCCAGGAAGTTCTCGAGGAGATGCCTTGTGGTAAGGATTATCTTCCCCTTCTCTCCCTCTTCGTTCACTCTCTTGCTCACACTATCTTGTAGCTTTGAATATGCCAGCGGGGAAGGAGAGGGAGCTGTGGGAAGATTTACGAGAAAAGCTCTTGTAGAAACTGTGTATCTTTCCCTTTATAATAATTGTTTTTGTTTCGTTGTGACTTTTTCGTATTAATTTGCACATTTTCCAGTCGTTTAGAAAATACAAAAGTCTGGTATGTGACAGTTCGAACTACCTAGCACTTGTGACCCAATGATTAATATGCCATTCTCACACTTCCTTCAGTCTCTCTCCTCCTCTTCCTCCTCTTCTTCCTTCTCGTCTTCTTCCTCCTCTTCTTCCTCCTCTCCTTCCTCTTCCCCCTCCTCTCCTCCCTCTCCCTCCTCCTCTCCTCCCTCTCCCTCCTACCTTCTCGTCCCCCTCCTCTCCTCCCTCTCCCTCCTACCTTCTCGTCCCCCTCCTCCTCCTCCTCCTCCTCCTCCCCTCCTCCTCTTCCCCTCCTTCCTCTTCCTCCTCCCACTCTTCCTCCTCCTCCTCCTCTCCGCCTCCTTTCTCTTTTTCTTTGCCTGAAACAATCTCAAGCGAAGTTGCAAAGTACTAACTGATAGTTTTCAAGTGGGGTTTTCACACTTGAGGAACAAGTGAGCTCACCTAGCTGGTCTGACAAGAGAAGCCACACGCTGTGCTATTGTAGGGTTGTAACATGGACGATTAAGAGATAAATTGGAGGGTTCAGATCCAGTGGCCAACACTTGAGGCACCTGGGGCGTGACTGTCCTGTGCTTGTGCAATCATGCATAGGAGCTTGGTTGTCTAGCTATTGCTCAAATGTCATTTGTTAATCTCTTTTTTTTTTTTTTGTAAACTGTCCTTTCTCAATAGTACGTAATTCCAATAGTATGCACTAATTCTCCTAGTCCCTGGGAGCTCCCTGTTTTATTCAATACTTTAGCACTGCTCAATAGAACGTATCTTCACGGTATGTATTTTCGAAGAGAACGATATAGTGACACGGCACGGCGTATGCATTCCTTCCATCAGTACATAGTGTATGTAACTTTTCGACCTTGGTCTGTCACGCTTGACTTGCGCTTTTCATCAGGAAACGTAAAGTACGATGTACACATCCTTAGGCACCTTTAAGCTTGGCTCGTATATATATATATATATATTTTGCTTTAGCGTGCTCAGATGAGTCATGCCAAGCAAAGAAGAGAGGGAGGAGTGTGTGAAGTCAATGTGTAACTAGATGTGTGGATGCGGTGAGGATGCTAACAAGATTGATGTGAGTACAAGAAGTGATGTGTGAGTTAGTAGGCAGACTTCTTTGTGGGTGCGTGGAGTGTGCATGCTTGAACTACTTTCGTGGGGTGCGCGTGCTTGAAGAGGGTGAGTTTTGCGACGAAGGACTTTTGTTTACCCAAAACAGGGGTGAGAACATAAATGTACATTGCCTCGAGAATGCTCAGATGGTGTTGTGAACGGCGACGAGACACCACCTTGAAGTCCGACTCACGGTAGCTCTCACAGCAGTCTTTGTTGGCTACCAAATGACACGCGATGGCAGACTGATAGCCTTCCGCAGGGTTGTCACGTTTCTTTGGTGGACCGACGAAACACCGAGGCCGTCCACCAAAGAAATGTGACAACAAAGACATGAAGTCGCAGTTGTCTACGTGTTCTTTTCTCGGCGTATTGGTAAGAATTACTAAGAAACCAAAAATGAAGTCCCACAAAATCCAGACAATTGAGAAATGACTGCATCACCATTCAGTGTAGGAAATTGCGTTTAGAAAGGGCCGCCGAAATCAAGGGAGTGCATGTCACTGGCTTACCTCTGGTGAGCTGACTCTGCATTCTCTTCATTCTATTCTGTTTTGACAGTGGCAGAGCTTGGAATAGACGCCAGACTTTTGAGGGTGGAGTCTGCATATAGAATGGTTCTGATTTTCGCTGCTGCCTGGCGCCCGGAGCTGTGCAAGGAGGTCCCTGCATCGACAGTGCACTCTCTGTTTCGCCAGGAACAGAACTCGGTGGTACGTTTAAGGGTGATAGCTTTGTCGTTTTTTTTGTCCTTCTAATTTTGCCTTTGCTTTTGAATTGCATGAATGCTTAACCTGCCATATTTTTTCCCCAGCTTTGTCAACCTGCTTGGGCCAATTCTCATTGATGACTGCAAGTAATGGACACCCCACCCTCGCTCTCTCTTTCTCTCTCTCTCTCTCTATCTGTCTCTCTCTCTCTCTCTCTCTCTCTTTCTCCATCCCTCCCTCCCTCTCTCTCTCTCTCTCACACTCATCTCTTTTCTACAAAGGAGATGCAAGGCAGCCAGCGGTTCGTGGGAGACTTCCTGGCATCTCTTCTAGGCGGCTATCATTTCATCAATGTGGAAGAGCTGCTCTTTGTCACCTCAGTTGATCACCTCGTTGTGTTTGATGCTAGTGGCCGCCCTCTTCCTGTCCATCTCCACCCCCCTGTGATGAGCCCAGCTGTACTTCCTGCCGCCTTGGCTACACTCTTTCACCAAGCATTTCCGGCTTTCAGCAGAGGCAGTCCTCATGTGACACAGTAAGTATTGTGAATGTATGCTTTCAGCAGAGGCAGTCTTCATGTGACACAGTAAGTATTGTGAATGTATGCTTTCAGCAGAGGCAGTCCTCATGTGACACAGTAAGTATTGTGAATGTATGCTTCCAGGTTTTTCTGTTGGGTTGTTACATAGGCAGTGTCATGTCGCCCACGAGAGTTCATTATTGGACATCTGTGCATTTGCTGGGTACACCCAGGAAGCCATTTTCCATAAAAAAAATAAAATTAAAATTAAAATAAAAAAAAAATGGCTTCCTTGCATGGAAATTAACTTCATGCTGCAACAATAGCAATATTGTCTATGGACATGTTTTGCGTATGTTTGTTTTGATTCGGGGCCGTGGGTTATGTTGCACTAAATGGTGACGAGTATTTTTTTTTTTCTTTTCTCGTCCCAGGTGTTTATGGCTGCAAAATATCTTTGAAAAGTGAAAATGCAAAAAAAAAAAGTTTCTTGCGAAAACTTTGCCATGAATTTTGCAGCTTGTGAGATCGAATGGAACAGCACTGCTCAAAATTAGAGTCAAGGACGGGAATGCAGCACAAGGATGCCAGACAGGAAAAATAAGGAAGATGTGGCAGGGAGTGCTGTTGTAAATGTTGTGACCTATTCTCTATAATTGAACTTTGTTTTGATTCCAAACCTTAGCCATCATCCACTTGCAATATTCAAGCTAAACAGTAAAGCCATTCAGGTGGTGGATAAAAGCTCGATCAATTGTTACAATATGTTACAATATGCAGACCTTCATGGTTTTGCAGTTGCCTTGCCACAGCACGGGTTAGAGGGCGGATTTGCCGCTTTTCCAGGCAGCAGGGTTGTGAATGGCCTCACACCCAGAGCGTTTTCCCAGGATGCCGATAGGGTACCCAGGAAAAGGCACAGGTTCAAGGTCATGCACAAGCACAGACCCTAGTATCTACAAATGGCAGGTTCATGCTTTAACCCAAGCTATGGCAATTGATCCTCTGAACTTGCACGAGAAGTACTCTGTTTCCGTCCATCCACAGAGTTGGTTGTGTGTGAGTTTTGCGATGTGCTCATTGAGGTGTTTTCTCAGGTGGTGGTACACACACACACACACACACGCACACACACACACACACGCACACTCGATGTTTTGTTCATGCGCTCTGCTTTTTCTGCAGTGATCAAGTGAAGGACTTGTGTCGTGTTGCCGTTGAAGTGTGTGGAGACCACTCCTACTTGCACGGCAGTAGCAAGATGAAAGGCCGTAAAGCAAGGAAGAATCATTTGCTGAATGCGCTTGGTTACCATGTTGTCGAGGTGTGTATAATGATTATCATTCAGTGAACAGTGTGTTGTTGTTGTTGTTGTTTGTTTAGACAGTGAGTTTCGGGGGTAAACATGCAAATGTTGGGGCTCTTTCAGACTTCTTTTGCTTTCCAGACTATTCTTTTTTTCCTATCTTTTTCCTTCTGTATTTCTCTCATTCTCTTCCGCTTTGTCTCTCTCCCTCTCTCTTGACACACCTTGCCCCTTCCCTGTAGGTGGATGTCCGTGATTTGCATGATATCCCTCGAAGTGCTGTCACCTGCAAGTCTTGGCACGGCTTCAGCCGACTAAAGCAGGACCTGCAGAAGGTCTTGGAATGGAAACATCGCCATGGCAAAGACATGCAACTCTTGAACCTGAAAGACATCTAGCAATCCTAGCGAGGTAAGCTTTCTCTTCCAGGCTTCCTCAGACAGAAGGAGACGAAGCTCAGAACAAGCCGGCCAACAGCAACTGGCCCTGGACAGATCAAGCGCCTCATGCTCCGTGCTTTACTGCACAATCCAACTGTCTGCCTCTCCCATGGTTTACAGCTTAGAAGGCCTTGATCAGTGGTATTCCTTGTTTCAAGATCGATGCTTACAGGCAGTGTACAATTCTTGTGCCCTTACTTAGGACAGTGGGAACGATTTGTCAGTGAGGCACATCCAGATGCAGACTGCAGGAAGAGCTGCACGAACATAGTGTGTGCCCTTTGTCTCTTCTTATGAGTGCCATTGCTGGGCAAATCCTTCCGTTTCTTGCTGTTACTTAGGTTGTAACAGAAGACCTTTCATGCTGCTGCTTAGATTGTAACAGAAAACCTTTCATACTGCTTCTTACATTGTAACAGAACACCTTTCATATTGCTACTTAGATTGTAACAGAAATTCCAACTTAGATTGTAACAGACAGTGTGAATAAACCAATATTCCAGTGTTATGCTCTGTGCAGGCCAAGTTATGCTTTGCATATTTGCATGTTTTGATCATCAACAACAGAATTATTGTCAGTTCTAGCAGTTGAATCATGCACATCATCTTAGTATGCTGGCCTGTAATATTTCTGTATCCCTATTTTTGTCAGAGCAAACAAATTAAAATCTCGTTAGTGAAGAGTCAGTGAGGACAGGCTTCAAAATTGCTGTTTGATGAAATGTTTTGCTTTGTTGTGCAGACGGACTTGGTGAAAAAAAAAGGGGGCGTGTTGAAACTAGCAGCCTTTAAGAGGAAAGGAAAGATTCGAATTAACGAGGTCAGTGATGAACTATACAATCATACCTGAAGGCCTCGGCATGATCGCGGAATCATTGGGTCTGAGGGCCCGGCCTGAAGGCGCGCAG